>JAVYIG010014050.1:0-43726 GCA_035222895.1 Strongylocentrotus droebachiensis
CTATAATTATGAACCATGGCTGATGCCCATTATTTTAGAATGTATATTATTTATATGATTGATTGAATCCTCCACCATCAGCCAAGCCCATACTCATCAAAGGACTAAACCTGAAGTGGTCGGAGTGGAAATGCCTAAACCGAATGCGGACGAGAATGGGGGCGGTGTAAGGCCAACATGGCAAGATTTAACCTTTTGACAAGGTCTCGTGACTGGGGCTATTTTCCACACCAATCAGCGGCTGAGGTGAGTCTAGCCCGCGATGAAGAGAGATCTAGAGACCCGGGTTGAACGCGCGATCGAGTGGCGTTAGCCTCAAGGCCCTTTGGATTCTGGCTTTTACTGATCTGCATGAATTATTCATAACTTTGGATTTATTGACCAATCGGAACAGCCATCTACTAGTTGGCTTTGTTCGCAATTCGTTCATTATCAAAACATGTAAGAAAAGGTAAAATAACGTAAATAGGTTTTGCTTATGAGATGAACATATAAATGATAGATACAAAATATCACATTCGATTCTATTCTACATGCAAAATTACAATAAAATAGGAAGCATTTGATGACTTCACCCTATCTAGCCCAAGGGGGGGGGGGGGGGGGGGGGGCTCTACATTTTTCGCGATATTTTTTTTTTTTTAAGCCAAAGAATCTTGCGCTGAAATTTTATGAAATTTTACTTTTGAGTCTTACGCATCTTTTAAAACAATTTTTTCGAAAATCAGACCTACCTTAACAAAGTCACGTGACCTTTTGACTTTGCATGTCAGCCCAAAAATTGCTCATTTTTCGTGATTTGTGTACAAAACATATGGAAATCTCATTTTTCCAAAAAAGAGATAAAACACTGGTTATTTAGTCTTGTTTATAGTTTAGGTGGTTATTTTGGGGTTCAAAATAGTCGAATTATATTTAGAACTAAAATAAAACAACAAAACAATAAAATACATAAATTGAACAAAACAAAGAAATACATAAGACATTATCAAGTCGATAGAAAACATAAGGAATAACCTGGCTCTTCCAATTTTTTGTTTTGGTATTATTATCCCAAATGGTATGAAGAATATATGTAGTGAAAACTAATGTTTATGTATAAAGAATATATGATTGTAATATAAATGTTATTACTGTATTTTCATAAATTACCATAAATATGCAAATGAGTAAATTTTTCCAAAAAAATTAATTACCATAGTAATCTATACACTTCACTTGACATGCATGCCGAGATCATAGGGGGGGGGGGGCTTAGAAGCCCCCCCCCCCCTCCCCCCTCCTGGGGCTGTGCAGTTTCAAAATAGCCCGAGCTAGATAGGGTTAAGCTAACAATCAGAAATGAGATAATTGGAATTTCTCTGTATATAAAATAAACCTGTCCAACTCCTTTTTCGTTCCATGTTATAAGTTTGAGCCTGAGTGTGTTTGTGAGATGACTGAGTGTGTGTGTGAGATGGATAATATATGCTGACGTCACGCGATGATACGTTCGCTGATTGGACGCTAACATTTTGGTAGAGAAGTCCAGTCGAAAACAAAGGTTTACAAAAGAAATCCAAACCAGATTAATTAGGGCCTCCTGGCTGAAGCCACTCACTCTAGCGTTTACTCGGGTTTTCGCTTTTTGTATCTTTTTAGTCGCTCTGCGTCTATCAGACATGAGGCCTTGTCTAAAGGCTAGGCAAGATGGGGCTATGCCCAGGGGAGGGGGTGGGGGGGGGGGGGGGGGGAGGGATACTCACATATTAGGACATACAGGGGTGTGCCGCTCTAATGGGTAACTTTTTCACGAAGAAATCCCTAAACATGGGTACCACTTTTAACAAAAATACCATTAAAAATGGGTTTGTTTTTTTTTCAAAAATTTGCAAAAACACCTGAAAATTGTGAAAAATGACCCAAAATGACCCCTAACAATGGGTAGGGGTTTTGAGGCTTGAGCGGCACACCCCCGTCCAAACCAAATCTGAGTACCCCCCCCCCCCCCCTCCAGGGGCTATGCCCATGATGAAGATATTCTCTGCGACTGCGGAGAGACTCAGACGATGGACCACATCTTTTATTACTATTATTCTTATCAGGTAAATGAAATAGTTTGTCTCGAGGCACTTCACAAAGACGAATGCATTAAATTTGGTTACATTACGGAAAAATCCTATTGTCAGAATGTATACTGCTGGCAATTTCTTTGTGAGGAGCATACATGTACGTCACATCCATGCGGCAATTTAAATGTTTTGCTCGAAATAACCGAAACCTAAAATCGCTCTTAAAAATCAAATTATTTAAGTTCGCCCGTGATATTTGGCAGTTGTAAACTTTGATTTGTTTACAACATGCTATTGTTTTTGAAAATTGGAGTGGACTTGGGCTTTAATTAAACTCATGCTACATGTGTATATGGTTTCATCATGGCATGGATATAGAGTACAAACATGCATACATACCTGTAAGGTTGACGCCTTTGCATTCAGTGTAGAATAGAACTCCTTCTCGAAATATTTTCTACTTAGTGTCAGTTCAGTCAGGTTTGGCATGGAACACAAAGCTTCTGCTGTGTGATGTGAAGAGGCTGATAATGGACACCTGACACCTTCTAGCCAGAGACTTTTGACCTATATGTATACAAACAGTGGTTCATACTGTATTACCAGAGTAAATGTTGTTATTGAATAACTGCAAATATAACTGGGTGCTCCGACATGCTCTGGGCTTTATTTAGTCTAATATGTAGGATTTGGATAAGGGCTGCAAATAGTTTTGACTTGTAATATGTTTAGTGATAGGTATACTTTTTGGTGCAAGGTGAAAGATATGAATTCTGTTAGTACAGGATAGTAAGCACAGAAAAATTGTGGACGGAGCATGTGTCAAACAGGAGGACCGACAATTACAGCTATAGTGCATTTAATTACTACCTACAGCACAGTGATGAATTCAATGAATACATCCTGAAAGGTACCCACTGACTACACCTGGGTCAAGTGTTGCAAATGTATATTTATGTCTTACCAGACAACAATAGTACTTCGTATGGCAGGGATTTAAACCCTATACCTCATGGGTCACTGTCCATAGACCTTTCAAGTGGACAACAAACACCTCTACATGAACCATGGCCGATGACCATTATTTTAGAATGGATATTATTCATATGATGGATTTTAATACATAGAGCTGTATTTGTGTTTGGACAATTAAATAAACAAAGAAGGAACTATCGCTTGTCGATTATTTAGACACGTTTATGACATTGCCTAAATGCTATATAATACATTCCGAGATAAAAGTATGCATTATACAAGTCTTATAGATCTCCATCCTGTTTAGCGAATATCGACTCTGAAGTATACTTTGATGGTGCTTTCTCCATACTCCATACTACATTAACTCATCTCTACTGCTACATGTGTACATGAATTCATCATGGCATGGATATAGAGTACAAACATGCATACATACCTTTAAGGTTAACGCCTTTGCATTCAGTGTAGTAAAGAACTCCTCCTGGAAATCCTTTCCACGTAGTACTGTCAGTTCAGTCAGGTTTGGCATGGAACACAAAGCATCTGCTAGGTGATGTGAAGAAGCTGATGTTGGACATTTAACATCTTCAATGATGAGAGTTTGGACCTACATGTATACAAACAGAGATTCATACTGCACTGATTACCAGAGTAAATCAGGGGTAATTATATGTGATTAAGTATCAGCTTTGCAATTCTGAAGTTACTAGAGCCATATGTGTATTATACAAAAGTCATGAAGATCAAAAGCTTGCTGCAATATGAATGGCTAACAGCAATAATGTATTGTTCATGCAGTGCACAATTGTTGCACACAGAAAAAGAAAAAAAAATTCTCCATGAGTGTGAGTTCGCTCACGTGTATCAAAAATGTAATTCTTTGAATAAACACTTTCATATTGTGTAATGAGATGTAACATAGCATTAGATTATTAAAAGGAAATATGTCATAGCATGAGAGCCATCTATCATATTGTTTAAGTGATTTTTAGTACATGTATTTGAGTGTGGATATGTTACTAAGTTATTAAGTTCATGGTGCATAGTGAAGCACATTGTTGAAAGTTACCCAGCATGGCTTAATTTGTTTCATAGGTTAAATAGTTTAAATAGCAAGTGTAACATTGTATGACAATTAAACAGAGGAAAGCACCACAAAAAGAACCTGATATTAAAAGAGAAGTAACCAAAAATATTAAAGTGACTCAGTAACATTGTTGAAGGTTGATATATGGTAGTATATTCCCTTTACTGTTCTATTAAACCCTCTAACATGCCAGAAATCCTGAACAAATTCTCAAACAAAAAATATATTTACCGGTATGGTCTTCCTTGAAGGCGTCACTGTGCGACACCCTCCAACAGTAAATTCTCCCACCATTTTTGAATTTTCCCAACCGTTTTTCCATGAAAAATTAGACACAAGACAGGCTTTTAAAAATCGTGCAACACTTAAATGTGTGGAATGGCATATAGAGCTAATTTATTGCTTTGTTGATGATTTACATTCACCTAAAATGTAATTAAATTGTAATAATCTAGTTGGGAGAATTTAGGAATCGATCAGATCAGTATTTTCCCAATTTTTATAATTAATAATGGTCTGTTTTCACTCAAACTTTCAGATTATATTTAATTGTACATCTAGCATTGAAGTCACTACCTTAGCACCATTTTCTCTCATCTGAACGATGTTACAAAGTATTTTAATATGATTGTATGAAATAAGCATGCTGGCCTCGCTCTCTCTCACCATCAAAGGTGCTTTTCAGAAGTAAGCAGTAAAGCGTCTGTTGGCTTAAACTTGTTTATTGTGGTCTTTATTTGAGGGATTAAAGGTTATTGTTCACTTGCAAGTAATCAAGAACACAAAAGCACTCCTAGTTGGTATTGATAGTTAAATGAGGTGGGAGGTGTGTATTGAGACGAAATCACAAGGAAGTGGGCATATTACTTTCCAATGCCTCATGGCTACAAAAATGTAAAAAACTGATTATATAATGTCATAGAAAAATGTTAGTTATAAGTGATAGGTTATATATCTTTGCCAACTAGAAAACACCGTGAATTCTCGACCCAACCTTACGTTATGTTACACCTGTAATCACAGTGATTACTCACAAATTTTCAAGCGATTGATGTTCCGGTCTTCACAAATACCCCCCCCCCCCCCCAATGGGCTAGACAAAGACATTACAATATGTATTTTCACTCACCTTAGACTTGTTTCCTTCTTTAGCAAGAACAGCAAAGGAGTCACTGTGCAAGGCTACATGATTTAGTGTAACACACTTTAGAGAGGGTGCAGAGCATATAATCTCCATCACATTATGTGATATAGTTGGTCCAAGTTCTCTATTATTCACCTCAAGTTTGATCTATAAACAAAAAACAAAAAATAAACACAATATGAGAAAATCAGTGTCCATTGCTAAAGTTTAAGACCATCTGGAATTATGTTGATACTTCTATCACTGGTCCTGCACCAAGATTGTCTCCTTGTAAGATTACAGGGTGTGTATTTTAAAGTGGTCCACATCATCAGAGTATAGTGCTATGATCCCCTTTTTTTTGCAAAAGGTCTTGTATAACATTTTGTCTGGAATGCAGCATGGCAAGAAAAGGCAATTTTTAAAGGGCCCCCAAATTGAACCTCTATCAAAAGGGTTACTCTGAAGTCTGAGCATCAAATTAACAAGAGGACTGGTTGCTGTAAAACTCCTGTGCAGAATGCCATTTCAAGATGGCTTATTTTCTGATCAGAAAAGGGTTGGTAGTCTAATAAAACTTGTTCAAATAATAAAGAATATATGCCGATACCAGTGATAGATGTGTGATATTGATATTGCCCAAGTATTATCACATTACCTGATCTGGATATGAGGGCATTGTAGTTTCATAGCACCCCCCCCCCCAAAAAAAAAAAAAAAAAATAATAATAATAATAATATTATATACCTCACTTAAGAAATCCAGCCATCTGATTGGTCGAAATTGCATTCATAAACTTTAACTATTCCTGTAAAATTCCAGGTAAAATTTCAAACCCATGTAATAGTTCTAAAAAATAGTTCTAAAAATCCCAGTAACCATGGTTACCGGGAAAATAGTTCAGTCTTGGTGAAATACCCATAGGTTTACATGTTAAAAAATGGTTTGAGCGATTGCGGATACCGTACGTGTGCGATGAATTGGTCGGTAATTTCAATACAATTGAATCTCGATCGATCTTACCGACAATTTTATCTTGCATTGTTGACATGAAGACGAAAATAAACTTCCAAAAACAACATCTGCCGATAGATCTTGATCTAAGTTCGTGCCAATGCATTGCAAAAGTAAAAGAAGGGCCCGTTTAATGGAGCTGCCGCGAAGCATCCAGCACGCAAAGCCGTTTTCAATCCATTAAATCAGAGAAAACTGCTAGGAATGGTATGAGTGCGCGATGGCCGAGCGGTCTAAGGCGGTGATTTGATACGCATCTCTGATCTCTGATACGCAAGAGATCGAATCCCATCTTTGACAAAAGAAAATTTATTTTTTATTTTTTATTTTTTAGTCTACTCTCAAAGATACACTCATAAAAAACAACCGTGCAGATAAACTGGATAAAGGCCAAGGCGGTGTCATAAGTTGACCTTTTTTTTTTGGCATATAAAAGTATAAATGACTGCTTTAATATTCAAGAAATAGTTGTTTTTATACGCTCTCGGGAAGGTTACAATTGGGCTATTGCCCTCGGCACGCCTTGGGCAATAGCACAATTCTAACCTTCCCTTGAGCGTATAAAAACAACTATTTCTCTCAAAGCAGTCATTAATACTATAATAATAATAATAAATAAATAAATAATGGAAGAAAAAAAATAATGATAATAATAATTATTTTAAAAAAAATTGCCAGTCAATATCATCGTTAGTTTTTAGCCACCTGAAAAGATCATTAGTTTTAACCATATCTAAGATTACCAGATACTAAATTTAGGTAAAAGATGTTAGAGAGAGGGAAATATGCATATTATTGATCCCTTAAAGGTATTACAAAGTTTTGGTATGGGGTCATGAATTTGGTTCAAATTAACATATTGGAAGCGTATGTGTTCCTACAATATTCAGTGATCGTTGTCGCGGTTGAAATCGAGTCTAAAATTATGAAATTGTAAATAATAAATTTCTTATGTCGTATAGCTCACTCTCAAGGTCAAGATATTAATTAAGCTATAAAACAATGTTTTTTGACTAAAATCGACCGATTAGCTATTCCCATTTGGAAATTATATATCACAACTACATATTCTGAGATTTTCATGGTCGTAGCTACCATTGTACGGCCATAGGCGCTATTTGAAATTATCAAAATTTACCGGGAGCACCGGTAAATTTTTATATTCAATTTTTCTCGAAAACAGAAGTGTTTTAGGGGCTAATTTTTTTAGTGCTTATAATACATCCACAGGGGCATCCAAATATATCAAAATTGTAAAGATTCACTATCCACCCGATTTTCAAAATTTCCCAAAACTTTGTATTACCTTTAATAAAAACATGCGTGTCTATAGATACAAAATGGATATGTGCTTACTTGTTCATGTATGCATACTTACCACATCTAAATGTATTCCAGTGAATACAAAACCTGCTACAGTGTGTGCTTTTGTATCTCTGTTTATGTCCAGAAATGACACTCCACCCCTCACCCAGGCTGCGGTAGCTAGGTCCTGACTCTCGAAGGAAACATCAACCAAGAAATCCCTGTCCTTTTTGTTTTGGGTAAAACCTTGTACCATGCATTTCATGACATGGTTTGCAATGTTTTTGTCCCTTGATACGGTGAAGTACAGGAGATACCTAAACTCTTCTTTCCTAGGCAGCACTACTTGCTCAATCACCCTGTTGAATTCATTGTGATCTAATTCATACAGGGAAGCAAGATGGACCCCAGCCATGTACTCCTGAAAGAGTTTGTGGGGAAAAAAGATAGTAGACTGCAGGGGCGGACCGCTCTTATCATATATAGATGACAATTTTTTCTCCTGAGACAACACCCCTACTCTGCAAGCTGTTTCCATGGAATCTGAGCACTGTTCAAAAACACCTTCTTTGAAAATAAGGGTGTTTTCTTCTAGCCCCATGAAAGCAACTTTGGCAACTGGTTCCAAGAGCTTCTCAATTTGAGAGAGATATTGTTGAAATGATGGGTTGCCTAAATCTGTCTCTTTCTGAACATAATGCACCTTCAGGAATTCAAACATTTCATCAAATATTTGAGAAAAAGTTTGAAATGACTTAAACTTTTCTCGTTTTTCGTCACAAAGTTGTCTCCACATATGACAGAGCATAGCTATGTAGATAGGATACGGGGCCATATTCTCAGATATGATGTCATTGACTTTGGTTAATTGGATCAGCTGATCTGCTGTGGCCACATTGTCTTCAAAGTACTTGTGAATGTAAACTTCCACATTCTCCTTGCTAAAACCTTCCACATGAATGAAAGTGTACAGTTTCCTAAGACTATCATCCCATCTAATCTCTTTGACCTTCCATGGGCGACTTGTCACCAACACCGGGCAAGCGGCAAGTTCATCTGAACGAAGAATGTCTGTAAGTGCAATGTCACCTCTCTCTGAAGAACTTCCTAGCTGCGAAGTAGCACTTGTTGGGCTTGATGATTTTGACGGCTTATTCTCATTCATCTTTGATTCTGTTCTTGCCTGGGTTTGATATGCAGACTTTGAAGCAGCTTTCCTTTGCTGTACAACCTTGCCATCAAACTCGTCTAATCCATCAAACGCAATGAAAACATCTTTTGGATTTGACCGGATGTACTCAGTGAGCTGGCAGGCTGTTGCTGGGTTGTCCCTGGAAAGATATGACTTCGCAATCTCACCGATCGTGTATTGCTTGGCTTCACGAAGAGGAACAACAAGTACCCACACAAATGTTGGGAGAACAGGACTGTCATTGATCCAGTCCCAGGCAATCTTAGCACAGAATGTTGTCTTTCCAGCCCCAGCTTCTCCCTGAATCATGATCCGCTTGGGGAACTCTCCATTGACTTTGAGATCAAAGAGATCCTTGTACTCAAGTGGTCGATTGCGTTGTCGGTATTCCTCTTCCAGGACAAGGTTTGTGTACATGTCTGTGAATTGCGCAATGGAGTCAGGGTTGAGAGGATCAGCTCTGATCTTACAGAGAGTTGTCCGGTACTTGGATTTGAACTCATCTGCACATCTCTTGATCTGGTCAGGAGAAAGTGGTTGGGTCTGTGATCCTGGCAATGTAACAGGTGCACCTTTGAATTTAATAACATAAGTGTGACGAATTAACTTAATCTTTAAGTTCACCAGAAATTGTTTCTGAATATCAAAATGTTTTATTTGACGATATTCATAACATATACGGTACATGAACACATGAACCAATTTATATTGTATTTATTGTTTTTTACTTTACATTTTCATTCTTTTAATTCTGTTGTTTGAGGGTCTTATCTGGAAAAAGATTCAATGATTATTCATCATCTTTTATTTTTCTATACATCACACATGTATACTATTGTGGATGCATGATATGTCTATGTTTGTTTTCTTTTCGCGTACTTAATAATAGAATTTGTCTTTTAGAATGAATGTATATATACATGTCTATTTAGTATTTACATATCCATATACCATGTAAATATCACAATTTGTTATCGCTAATAATATGGACAATAATGATGAACCTTATAAACCTTATGAATTACAGCTCAAAGAACGATTCCACATGATAGAAAGAACTTAAGAGACGTGTAGTTTTCCATTTTTTATGTACACACAAATCAGAAATTCTCCATTTTGGGACTGACATTGGGTCTTAAAGGATAAAAGGACTAAATTTGAAATGGTACAATTTTCATAAACTTGGTGTCAAAAGATGAGCATGACTTGAAGAAAAAAAAGTCAGAAAATGACTGCATGTGCTTGAAATGCCCCAAAAATTGAATGACAACCGTTGTATAGCTTCATGTAAAAGTAATTTCATCATCTTCCTTACACAACATGAAGTGAGTAGGTCTGTAACCATGTATCAAAGGCCATAGCCCATGCGACTGACAGTCCATAAGACAGACAATATGTTTCTAGTGAACTTTGAGAAAAGTTGTCAGAAGACCCTTGCACAGTTAAAGGGATAGTTGAGTTCTGTTTTCAGACCGCAAATACCTTCAAAGTGCATGGTTATTGCTCTTATTCTTATCTATGACATTTATAGTGCCCTTTAGAACCTAAAATTGCTATGAAGGTAATTTTAGACCCCACAATGTGTGAAATTTAGCCAATACGATCATACCAATTCAGCTCCACTTAAAAAAAACATGGTGACCGTTAATTAATTATTTAATAAAAACAAACAATACATGAGCAGGCTAATTGGGTAATATAAGCAACACGAAAATGCCAACAAGAAAAGCCAACATCGGCATTGGCTGAAATACGACGTAAAAGGCGTTATTTCGTTTTTTCAACATTTTTTTTCAAAATTGTCAAAATATCTAATATTTGTGGTGGTACACAAGTATTAGAAATCGTTATATTTCAGCTGTCTCTGAACCGATTTTGATCAAACAAAGATGATTTTGTCATTTAAATATTATGTTCTTTCAAATTTGACACTCAGTTTTTCATTATCTCACAAAAAAAACTATCCCTTTAAGAAACTAACCCATACTGACAGCCCATAAAACCGCCATCTCGTGGGTGTTCCAACAACTATTTTGAGGGTTCAACAGACCAGCAGTATCATTCTCATGGGCTGTTCGTCTACTGGGATGTCCTGCTATAAATAACCCTATTTGTACCAAACAAGAATATTTGTGCAATTCCAAAGAAGCCTAAGGCAAGTGTATGTGAAGATCTCCGGACAATTAGCCTTATGAGCCATGTAACCAAGTTGCTCTTAAAGATCATTCTCAACAGAATAAAAATTCAAATTGACAATGAAGTAGGTACGGAACAGTTTGGTTTTAGACCTCAAAGTGGTACTAGAGAAGCAATATTCTGTATGAGAATGATGACAGAAAGGTATATTGCAGTAAATAAAGAAATATATGTGTGCTTTATTGACTACTCTAAAGCATTCGACAAAATTCACCACAACAAATTGATTGAAAGCTTACAAAAAATAAATATAGATGGTAAGAACATACGTCTCATATGTAAACTTTACTGGGAGCAGACAGCTGCCATCAAAATTAACAATGAAATTACAGGTTACACAAAAATCAAAAGAGGAGTACGTCAGGGGTGGGTAATGTCCATATCTCTCTTCAACTTGTGCACAGAGTTGGTATTTAGGGAAATTTCAGATATGAAAGGTGTTAGTATTGGGAGTGTAAATATTAATAATTTACGTTATGCTGATGATGACACTGTACTTTGCGCAGAGAATGAAGCAGATTTACAACATGTATTGGATATTGTAAAAGTGAAAAGTGAAGAGTTTGGTCTAAGCATGAATGTCAAGAAAACTAAGTCAATGATTTTTAGTAGAACAAAGAATAAGCCTAGAATATGTTTGAAACTCGATGGACATATCATTGAGCAAGTCAGTAATTACATCTACTTAGGAAAAAATATCACAGATGATGCCAGATGCGAGGCAGAAATAAAAAGAAGAATAGAAATTGCTCGGAATACATTGCTGGCAATGACAGGATTATTCACAAATAGAAAGGTAAAATTTGCGCTTAGGTTGAGACTAGTAAACTGTTATGTATGGTCTGTCCTATTGTATGGAGCAGAAACATTGACAATAAACAAGGCCATGGAAAATAGAATAACATCTTTTGAAATGTGGATCTACAGAAGAATGATGAAAATATCCTGGAAACGAATGAAAACCAACAAAGAGATATTGCACATGGCAGGGCGTAAACAAATTGCACTAGTAGTAGGATTAGTTAAGGAGAGAAAAATCAAATACTTTGGTAATGTTAAAAGGCACCAAAGCCTCTTAAAGGATGTATTGGAAGGAAGAGTGGAAGGAAGTAGACCTAAAGGGAGACCCAGAATCAACTGGGAAGAGAATGTCAAGAACTGGAGTGGACTAAAACTGCAAGAGTGCACCAGAATGGCAGAAGATAGAGTGAAATGGAGAGATGTTGCAATCAACCTCCAAACCGGGGGAAGATACTTAGATAGATAGATAGATAGTAATTGACTATATACCTGCAAAGGCAATACATTATCAATGTCAGTAAGGGCCTTCTTCCGAATATAGCATACATGATTTCCCTTTTATTCTCACCTGTCCTGTTTGGGACTAGACTGCCAGCGAGTAGTTCGCCAGAGAGGAACCCTAAGTCACTTCTTTCTAATCCCTCTGCAAGAAGAGCCCTGATGTCTGTGCCCGGAGGCTGTTTGTCTCTCCATCTCGTGAACACTGATATCAATGCATCACTGGTATCTAGGCTACGTTCCTTGATTTGATCAAGCTCTGTGATGGAGATCTTCAGGTAAACACCCATCTCTTTGAAGTAGCTAGGTGCAATTAGCTTGGACAGCTTTATGAATTCCTCCTCACTGACAATCCTGTAATTAAAAAAAAGATTTTAAGCATCTCTTAAATATCTCTGAAGTATCTCTCATTGTGTTGTAACCCCTACTGTACATTCATTTCAGCCCTATCTTCATACTATGTAAACTTAGATCAGTTGCTGATGAGCATATTCAGGTGAAACAGACTGAAAACTAACTACATGAAGAATAAACTACTCCAACCTACTAATATGTACACTAACTCCTCCAGTTGAGCACTTCAGTACCTGCAGTTTTATGCGCATAACTACAAGGTTTTATTAAGCTACATGTACCGATAAGATTTATTTAAAGGTATATTAAAGCATACACACAAACCTTATAGTACCTCATTACAAATTTGGCATGCACGTATGGTGTTATCCTTAAATAATAAGAGAAGTACTTTAATATCCCTACTGCTCATCACTCCAGCAAAGCATAGAGTCAATGCTAATGCGTATTGACCTCCAGCGTTGTATACATGCCGAGAGGCAGCAATTGCACACAATACACACATTGCACACAATTACACACTAATCGCACAGTGGCTGATCAGCAAGTTTGACAGTAGACTCATGATTTGAAATTTCTAACATCGGTAAGTTGAAAAGATTGTATTTTAGTGCTATTTAGGTGTCATCAATTGTCACTAAAGCACCGATTATGAGTGAACTCAGTTAAGTTTTGTACAGTGGTGTTTGAAATGTTGAGAATCAATAGAGGTCGTCTAAACAGTTTTTAGTACACAAAAAGTATACTAATGCTGCTATGTGTGACTGCTCATTACTGTTGCAATAAAGAAAAGGAAATTAAGCTTCAAATACATATATACTGACCTGTCTGGTCCAGGTCCAGGGTTCGTTTCAATATCACCAGATCTCATCAGGAGAATCATGAGCAGATAGAGAAGGCAGAATCCATCCATGGTGCAAGATGTCCTTCTCATTCAACAGAAACTCGGTCCGCTGGAAAGGTACACAAATGATAACCCAAGCAAGACATCCTGTAATTGACAAAAAGGGGGGTTCTGTAATACTATGCAAATTACTCATATTAGTGACATGCATGTAGCTGCAGAGAGACCAAATACACATTTAAAGGATTCATGAATTAAAGCTAATTAAAAATCAAAAGGGGATTTTTCTGATTGTGTATGTATATATATCACCAAAAAAAATGTTATGGGAATTAACAAAGAGAGCATGGTGATGTCAGATGCAGCTGTAAATGGTGGAATTTATAGATTTCAACAACAATTAAAAACACACACTTGCACCAGATTAGGGGGCGATGTTCCCCAGGTATTCTTTTCTTATTTTATTCATCATTTTTGTTTTTTGTCTTTGACAGCAGAGGCTGTGAGTCGGTGTGTTTAACTGGTGAAAACTGGAAACTGGTGAAAGTTGAAATGAAATTGAGTCAACTCGATAATAAGAGATTATGAATGTTTGAAATATGAGACCACTAAATCTATGTGAATCACAATTTGGCAATGCGGTCATGCAGTGGATTGTGGCATAGTCATGGACAACTCTTTAATAATAATATAGAGATTATGAATGTTTGAAATATGAGATCACCAAGTCTATATGTGAATCTCAAAAAAGCAATTTGGTCAGTGGATTGTGACGTAGTCATGGACAACTAACTCTTCAATAATAAGAGATTATAAATGTTTGAAATACAAGAATACTAAATCTATTTCAATCTCAAATTGGCAATTTGGTCAGTGATTTTTGTTGTGTACACAAATTTAAAATGTCACATCCTAATTCTCCATTGGGGCACTACTCACAATATATTCTGGATAGCACGTGCACCATCATGGGTCCTCTCAAAAAGAAAAGACCCTTCATTCTGTTCTGAGTGTATATTTTACACAAAGTTGTCTGGCA
The DNA here is from genome assembly GCA_035222895.1 of Strongylocentrotus droebachiensis. Classification (NCBI taxonomy): domain Eukaryota; kingdom Metazoa; phylum Echinodermata; class Echinoidea; order Camarodonta; family Strongylocentrotidae; genus Strongylocentrotus; species Strongylocentrotus droebachiensis. The sequence continues at coordinate 14,484 of JAVYIG010014050.1, forward strand.
CTATGCCACAGTGACATCACCGATTCAACCACTTTTCTGGGCCCATACGTATAGTGATTACAACTTCAAAAAATTCACAACTGTCATATGTCTTGTTCATTTTCTTTACTTTCAGCAATCCGCTTCTAAATTTGTATGATTTCTTTCAGAGTCCATTAAGGTTGGATTTTCCTTTAAACCTTAAGGCTACAGCTAGGATAGCACGAAACTTCAAAAGCTTTCGGTTTAATAAAAATTTGAGTGGACTATTAGGCTATTATTATTATTAAAGAGAAGATTCATTGATTTAAAAAACTAACTTTAATGTCATTATTGCAAAGGTGACACTTTGATTGGCCAAGGTTATCAAAAGCCAATGCTTGGAAACATTCAAAGTAATGATTATTAACAATTACAAAACGCTTAGATACAGCCCCGACATAGCACCTGAAAAGCTCTCCAGTCGCTGCCGAGATATGACGTCACATGTTGAACATGATGTGCACAAGCAGACGATGTCCCATGACATCTCACACAATTTTAGTGCCTGTTTTGTCATCTTTTCTTCAGTTATTTCTCTTACTTTAATACCCTCAGGCGAAATGTTTAATCTATTGCCTCACTCTAAACCCCGTGCATGGTATTATTTTGATGAAAAATGCAAGGGAAAAAAAGAAAAAGGAATCCGTGGCTTGTAAACAAAATAAGACGCCATTGTATTTTCAGCTGCATACACCGCGGCACGTTCGGCGTTTCAAGAGGGAACAAATGACGTCCATGCTTTCATTCCGGAGGTTTTTTAATTTGAAAGTGTGGTTTCTTTGATTGTTAACCCCTATCCTGTGTATTTACACACAAAAGAATTTAGTTATGAGAATGGGGGTCATATCCCTTTTGAATGGTGTAAAATTCCATCATATTTATATAAACTAAATTCATTATAATTTGAGAAATAAAAGCATTGCAATTATGTTTATTCTTTATGGGATGTCGTCTGCTTTAGCAGGGTTGGTTCATATTGTGACGGCATTAAAACAGCGTTATTTCCGGCGAATCTCTCGCATATCCCAGATGCTATGGAGGTTGTTTTATTTGTATTTTTATAAATCACCAGATATGTAGTTGACCTAAAACTTGCACGATGGCCATCTGTTAGCTTACCAGTTTCTAGTAATATGCTATTTGCCATATTTGTGATTTTCTATGAACCCGCACTTTAAGTTTCTTAACCCTAAATGAGGCATGGGTATTTGAGATCTTTCTAGTACCAGGGGGGTAGTAAAAATTTAAAAGTAAAAGATTTTATTTTTATTGCTCACTATCCCTCCAAGAGTCCAAATTCCAAGCAGTTCCCCAATAAAGGCAATTAATTAGGCCAATGTTGACAGCCCTCAGTGGGGCTGGGTAACTAAAGCCTATAGAATACTGTTGTAAAATGGCATTTGTTATGCCAATTCTCTCATTGTGCATTTGTGAAAGCGTAGGTACATGTGTGACCAGGCGCAGGTTATTTCACCAGAGCGCAGGTATTTTATACGTATCTGTTTATCGTCCCTTTTACGGGCGCGCGACTCGCGGCAATGATCCGATATCCAAAGCACTGGTTCATTCGAGATCTTGACAGCTGCTGAGGAGGAACAACCACCCAACAGCCTAAAGTGCCGGAGCCCTACTCTCGAGTCACCAAATCCTCCACAGCAACAACAACAACAACCCTCCCGATTGGACAGGATTGAAGATAAAGTTTCAAATCTGGAGAAGAAAGTGGACCAAATCCATGGTTCTGTTCCTTCAATGGAAACTCAGATGAAGAGCCTTCACTCCATGATCCAGGGACTTGTTGTTTCAGTGCAGGGCCTTGAGACCCGAGGCTTTCCCTCGCCTGGAAGATCTAATTTTAGGTCTCCCAATAGGTCTCCGGCTAGGTCACCTGGTGGTGCTTGTTTTAAGTGCGGGAAATTTGGACACTATATGCTAATAGTTGTCCAGAGAAGTCTGTTTCCTTTGCTGCTCCGGTAGAGGGAAACGAGTTGGGGTCAGCAGACGGGCCTCATTCCTGAACCCAATGAGTGAGAGCAATTCTCAAAGTGAGCCAGACTTACCTGAACTGGATTTCGGTCTGTCAACAATAGTAGACTTACCTGAATTAAATGTCGCTCAGTCCGCAAGTCTTGAGTCTGAACTTCTTTCCGAAGAAGACCCATTGGATGAATGAGACGACCCAGGTTTCGAATTAACCTCCGGAGGTTAATTCGAAACCTGGGTCGTCTCATTTAAGTATGAGTAAGTCAACTCTTCTAGACGGGGGGGGGGGGGGGGGGGTAGTCAGGATTCTGACCTGCAACCCAAGTGTCCTGAATGTCCCTGGCTTCTCCCGCCTTGGCCTCCCCCTCCTGTTGATGAATCAACGGATGTCGATGTGCCGAACGCGCCGGATTGGCCAGAGGAAGTGGTAGTGTGCCGAGTATAATGTAGCACTTCGACATTCACCGTCTCTTTAGGGATTGCTGGTCAAGGGCTTAGCGCTGTCATTGACACAGCTGCCGAGGTCACCATCCTATCTGATAAGATTTATGCAATTTTGCAACCTCAACCACCCATTGTAAGGAATGTGACATTAAGCACAGCGGGGCGGAACATGAAAATGAGGGGTATGATCGTCGGTCCTGTAAGGGTGCGTTCAATCGAATTTTCGAAGCTAGAATCACAAACATGAATCACAATTCAAAACGCCGTTACAAAAAGCAAGGTCACTGCGGTTTGCGTTCAAGCGATTTTTCATCAACGCTGATTCTAGCTCATTGCGAGCCAAACCACTGCGCATCACACTGCGCAGTATGGCCCAGGAACTTCGGCGCGCGCTTTCTGGAATTGTTTACGGCCGACTGTCGACTGCTGTTTTGAGCATAGATCGCAATAATAAGACAAAGAATGAGAAGGTGATAGAAGGAAGAAACAAAGAATAACATAAGGAAAGACAGAAAGAGAAATTGATAGAATGCTTAAAACAAAGAATTACATAAGAAAAGGTGATAGAAGGAAAAAACAAAGAATAACATAAGTATAGAAGGAAGAAACAAAGAATAACATAAGGAAAGACAGAAAGAGCAAATGATAGAATGATAAAAACAAAGAATAACATAAGAAAAGGCGATAGAAGGAAAAAAAAACAAAGAATAACATAAGAATAAAAGGAAGAAACAAAGAATAACATAAGGAAAGACAGAAAGAGAAAATGATAGAAGGAAAAACAAGGAATAACATAACGGAACAGGCCACGATGGTATAGTGAACGCAAATTGCATGCAAAGCGGGCGCGCGGTTTTTCCCAAACCGGAAGAGACTTCGTCATACAATCATGATTGAGAACTCCGTCCGTTCAATCGAATTTTAGCGACCGTGATTCTTTTGAATCATGATACAAAACGCATCTTTTTCAGCGTTTCATGTTTGTGTTTTCAAACACGTTTATTTTTACGACCGACGAAAAAATCGCTTGATCGCATTGCGTTTTAAACTAAACGTCTTTAGAAACCGTGATTCTAGGGTGAAAAAGTGTCGATTAAACGCACCCTAAATATGACATTGGGGAAATGTAATTTCACAGATGTAATTTATGTTGCCCCGATCGATGATGACAGTACATGTTATTGGGTGTTGATCTCCTCCATAAACATGAAGCTATAAGATTGATTTGCCGTACCTCAACTTATCTTTTCAGGGTTGTGATATTCCCATGGTTTTTTGGGGGCAAGAGGATGATTCAAACATTCCAGTATTTGTTAAAAAATACCGTAACAATTCCGCCTAGGTCCATTGCAAGGGTCAGTTGTAGAATAAAGGTAAACCTCTCTCTCAATTTCTTGTGGAACCTATCTCTAGTCTGAGAGGTTTAATTCCAAGGTCTTTACAAAAGTCTTGTGATGAGTTTGAATTCCCTGTAGTGAATCCCACTGATCGGAATCTGCGTTGGAAAAAGGGTCGAGTCCTTGGAGAAGCACTGGAAGCTCCTTCGATCAATCCTGAGATGTGTGATTTTGTTGAAGAGGATAAGACAGTACAAAGAGTGGAGTTACCTAACGATTTCCAAATTCCTTCAGGATTTATGGACTTCTTTTTCTCAGAATTTAGAGGTTCCGAAACAGGAGATCGTTAAGGATTTACTAATAGAATTTAAAGAGGTATTTGCAAAGGATGAGTTTGATCTCGGTGGTTTCACTGATATTGAACATCAGATTGATACTGGTGATGCTAAGCCAATCAAGCAAAGGATGAGACGCACTCCTATGAATTTTGTTTTAGAAGAAAAGGCCCATCTAAACAAGATGTTGTCTGCAGGGGTTATCGAGCCCTCAGTTTCGGAATGGGCATCTCCTCCTGTTCTAATTCGAAAGCAGGACGGGGGTGTTCGATGGTGTATTGACTATCGAAAGCTTAATAAGGATACCCAAAAAGATGTATATCCCCTCCCATGTATCGAGGAATGCTTGGATTCTCTGGGTGGGAATACATGGTTTCTAAGCTTGATGCTAATTCCGCTTACTGGCAGATTAAACTGAAGAGAGAGGACAGGGATAAGACTGCTTTTGTAACTAAATATGGATTGTACGAATTCGTTCGTATGGGTTTTGGTCTGTGCAATGCTCCCGCCACCTTTTCCAGGGTAATGAATTTGGTTCTTAGGGGACTAACTTGGGACATTGCACTTTCCTTCTTGGATGATGTTGTTGTGTTAGGAACTTCCTTCTCGGATCACATAGAGAACTTAAGGAAAGTCCTTGAGCGTTTCAGGGTTTCCAAGCTTAAGCTTAAACCAAAGCAATGTTCGGTCTTCCAGAGAAGAGTGGAGTTTCTGGGCAGGGAAGTAGATGCCACTGGTCTTCATCTCAAGGATCATATCCAAGCTGTTAAGGATTGGCCCGTACCTACTAATTAATACAAAGGAGGTTGAGCGATTCCTCGGCTTGGTTAATTACCGTATAGGATCTTTCTCAAGAATTATGCTCGTACGGTGGCACCTCTTTATGGTCTCACGGGAAAGCATGCTTTTCGTTGGGAACCGGAACATCAACAGGCTTTCAACGAAGTGAAAGATCTTATGACATCTGCCCCTGTTCTGACCTTGCCTAACTCAACGAATCCATTCATCCTCGATACAGATGCATCTGAGATTGCCATCGGCGCTGAGTTACTCCAACTCCGAGATGGTCAGGAGAGAGTGATCGCTTATGGAAGTCTTTCTCTTTCCCCTGAACAACATAGATATTGTGTCACTAGGCGGGAGTTATTAGCAATTGTTAGATTCACCCGCCAATATAGACACTATCTGTTAGGCAAATCATTCACAGTAAGGACTGATCATGGTAGTTTAACTTGGCTGGTCAATTTTAAATTGGCCCGACGGTTAGAAGAACTGGGCCAATATGACATGACGGTTGAGCATCAGGTCGCGGGCACACCAGAATGCGGATGCGTTGTCTCGAATCCCCGAGACTAGTGATGTACAGTATGTAATGATTACCGTTTAGGCGTCTTACCCCGGGATCACCCGTGTGGTGGCTATCCTTATTGTTGCCGAGCGCGTGATAACTGGTCTCATTTCATTGAAGTAGTGGATTATGTAGTTCCGTTAGCCAAAAAGTCGGATTCGGTCTTAGAACCCAAGTCAGACCATGTTTCTGAAGTTAAGTTAGATAATCCATGAGATTGTAATTATAATTTGAGCCATATGGAATTTCTTCTGAGAGCTCTATTTTTTCAATGAATGGAGTTAGTGTAGATGCCACTAACGTATCAGAAAAAGATCTTTCGTCTTCCGAGTTTGTTGTAAAGGAACAAAAACTGGATGACCAGCTATCTCATTTGTATGGATGGATTACATCCGATGATCCTGTTGATGACGGGGTATTAATGTTATTAAGTCTGGGAAGTAAATTCTTATGGAATAACAAAGAGTTATTTTTTGTTAAAGATGGCCTGATTTGGAAGAGAGACCAAGAAGATGACATAAAGGCTAAATTAGTGATTCCTAGTTCCTTGCAACAGGAAGTGATCCGGCTGAATCATGATGTTCCTAATTCTGCCGGTCATGCTGGTATTAACCGGACCGGGAGTAAAATCCGTTCCAGGTATTTCTGGTATGGCATGTCGAAGGATATTCAAAATTATATTCGGGCGTGTGCTCCATGCAATCAGAATAAGAAATCTGTTAGGTATGGAAAACATCCCCTGATTAATTATCATGCTGGAGCTCCCATGGAAAGAGTTCATCTCGATTTTATGGGACCACTTCCTAGGACCTTCAGTGGGAATGAGCATGTCCTGGTAATGGTGGATCAGTTTACCAAGTGGGTTGAATGTGTCCCATTGCCTTCTCAGTTGGCTGAAGTAACTGCTCATGCAGCCATGTCAGAGTTTTTCTATAGATTTGGTTATCCCTTTCAGATTTTTACTGATCAAGGTCGGAATTTTGAGAGTAAACTTTTTACCAATCTATGTCAGTTGATGCAAATTCATAAAGCAAAGACTACACCGTACCGACCGTCGGCTAATGGTAAGGTTGAGCGTTATAATCGTACGATTATGGATGCTGTGCGGTGCTATATTGGTAAATCTCAAAACCAATGGGATAAGCATCTCTCTCAGATTGCTGGGGCGATTCGATCAACAGTTAACCGAAGTACCAGTTTCACTCCCAACAAACTCATGTTGGGTAAGGAAATCAATATACCAGCTGATCTCATGTTCCCTCTCCCGGCTTCTGAACCTGTGGCTTCATTGGATGAATATTCACTCCATTTGACTGAAGCTCTCCACAAGGCTCATGAAACCGCAAGGAAGACACTAAGAGGACACTTTTTTTTTTTTTTTTTTTTTGGGGGGGGGGGGGGGGGGGGGGGGTGTCGAAATTAGAAAAATTGACATTTTGCTCCGTTGGGGGGGGGGGGGTAAGGTCAGCTTTCTTACGTCAGCCATTGGTATAATGTTTTATTTATTTTTTATAAAAAAATAAAAAAATAAAAAAACAAAGGGGGGGGGGGTTCTCCTCCAAAATACACACATACAAATTACCAAAGGGGGGGGGGGTTCAACCCCCCCCCCCCCCCTGCGTACGTGCCTGTCTCTATCGCGTGGTTTATCGCAACAAAGCACTTGTGATGAATCATGATAAACTCAAGAGGTTCACAGACATATTGCTCTTCCACAGAAGGTAGTTCAAGGGAAATAATTATATTGAATACATTGATTCAATGCGATGGCTGTGATGAGTGGTTTTATGGTCATTGTGTTGGAATCACCCCTGGAGAGGGAATGACTCTCGACAAGTATTTTTGTCCATTCCGCAAACAGCAGAGTTAATAATTTATTAATTTATTTATTTTTGTGTGTACCTTTGTATCCCCCTTACAGTATGGATTCATTGGAGTCAAGCGATTAGGTGCAGAATGAACCAGTTGCGATGGATGTAACGGATCTTGCTGCGACGGATGAAAACGTGAAGCAGGAGGGCCTTGATCCTTTCCAGAATGCAGCGTTGCTCCTGGTTCACGAAGTATTGGAGTCAGTGATCACGGACCCGCCAATGGAAGGATCGCCGTCACTGGAGGAACCCGCGGATCTGCCACCCGCAGAACCTGCAGTTCCTCGCTCCATGTCTGTAGGGACACAAACCGGTAGGGATCCTGGAAATCTCGAAAGAGAAAGATCTCTAAAGGTGCTGCGGCTCTGACTCCGGTCTAGCCCAGCAAAGCTTCTAGGACTGCTGCTTCAGAGCAGCGGGGGCAGAGACACAAGTGGTGGCTTGATAGGCAGGCCAAGAAAGCAACGGGTTCCGTACCGGTGGCTACACCTAGGAACCCGCATTCCTGCGGCGGTTCCGGTGTAAGCCAGGAACGGGATGTGCCACGTCCCGTTGCCACCAGCAGGGGTTTTCCTGTTGTTGGTCGGGGTAGGGGTATAGCCCCTTCGTCCACCGGCAGTGGTGTTCCTACTACGGGTCGCGGAAGAGGGGGTATTGCCTATTGGTCTGGCTCTGGGACCTAGTGATACAGCCTTCGCCATAGCGTCTTATAGGTGTTTCGACGCTCACTTTCACCTGGACCGGATGCAAGCCTCCATCAACAGGTCCAGGGGACATCGTAACCCGCTGACTCCAGGGAGGGTTCCAGACCATTTGGTCCATGTTGAGGGGGGAGTAAGAAACTACTGTTATCCAGAGTTCTTTGCAAACTCTTCGCTTGGCCAGTTGCTCGAGAATCCTCAGGAGGAAGCAATGTGGCGGTTCGCGGTTGGGATTCACCCGAAGAAAGTTTCAATGTTTACATCTGAACACTGGAGGTTGTTGAAGTATTACCTAGCACATCCCTGAGTGGTTGCGCTGAGTGAAGTCAGGCTCGACTTCTCAGTGCCCCAGAACCTGTGGGGGCAGCAGGATCTGGGTACCCTCGGGAAAGTGCTGGTCATACATCTTCGAGGCCGGCGTGATGATCGCATGGGCTATACAGTTCATAGGATAGCCCTGAGGACACCAGTGAGGAAGTGCATGGATAACCAGAGAAATACATTTATATTGTTTCTCTGGTGATACCAGGTTGGTCCGTGAATGGACCAACGCCTTCCCACTTTGCTACTTTGTGTTCACAGGTCTTGCAAGATCCGCGGGGATCGTCTTCTTTTGGAGACTGACTCCCAACACCTGAAGGTCCATCCCGAGTGTGAGTACAATGCTCCTTACTTTCTCGGTGATGTAGGCAAATTGGTGGCGGATTTGGACTGAGCCTTTATTGTTAGTCTATAAAATTCGTTAATACCAGTTCATTCCAGTTAAAACAATCCTGTTCAATTATTGCTTTACTGTCCTAAAATGTACAAAGCAGCGCTGATATTGGAAAGATTATTCCTTTGCCTCAGTTTAACCAGCTATATATATACAGCTTTATTAAGTAATAGTCTTGTTTATTAAGCATTCTAGGGAAGTGGCCTAGGACAAATTGTCCTTGAATAAGTTTGACAGGATTTTCCATTGTTATAAATACAGGATTATCCGTTATATAACTACAATAATTTTTTTTGTTTACATCAATACAGGATTATCCGTTGTTGTATAAATACAGGATTGTCCAAATACTCCAAATACTCTTTTGTTCTGGAATGTGCATAAGACTCGGTCACTGGACGGTTACCTCGAGTTTAGTGTACTCGCCAAATTATGGTTATATATTTTGTAACTCTTTTTATATTTGTCTAGCCCGGATATCAGTTTCCCCCGGTTTGTTTCTTAGGCACTAATAGGAGAGTTTTTAAGATTTTGCAATATCTTTGATATACGGTATGCTACAATCTAATGAACCGGGAGGAATGTTGTAAAATGGCATTTGTTATGCCAATTCTCTCATTGTGTATTCGTGAACGAGTAGGTACATATGTGTGACCAGGCGCAGGTTATTTCACCAGAGCGCAGGTATTTTATATACATACACATAATTATGTATGCATCTTGGATGCTCTATACGTATCTGTTTATCGTCCCTTTTACGGGCGCGCGACTCGCGGCAATGATCCAATATCCAAAGCACTGGTTCATTCGAGATCTTGACAGCTGCTGAGGAGGATCGAACAACCACCCAACAGCCTAAAGTGCCGGAGCCCTACTCTCGAGTCACCCTCCGACTTGAGAGTTTTTACTATCTGGCTGAGCATATGTAGCTGAGCGTCATCTAGAATCTAGCTGAGCATCGAGTATACATAATAAGGTTAGTTTATGTTTAGTCAGTGTCTCGTGTTTCCTTCTTCATTTCACCCCTTTTCACCGCCCCGTAAGTAAAACGGTGGTTTAACTCTGCCATCATTCATATATCAGCTAGGCTCTTTCACTAACCACCTATTTTACTTCAATACAACAATTTTGTTTATACAACTTAGGTATCAGTCAACAAAATAGAGCAAATTGTCTTAAAGGTAATACAAAGTTTTGGGAAATTTTGAAAATTGGGTGGATAGTGAATCTTTACAATTTTGATACATTTGGATGCCCCTGTGGATGTTTTATAAGCAGTAAGAAAATTGGCCCCTAAAACACTTCTGATTTCGAGAAAAGTTGAATATAAAAATTTACCGGTGCTCCCGGTAAATTTTGATGAATTTCAAATAGCGCCTATGGCCGTACAGCTGCGACCATGAAAATCTCAGAATATGTAGTTGGGATATATAATTTCCAAACGGGAATAGCTAATCGGTCGATTTTAGTCAAGAAACATTGTTTCATAGCTAAATTAATATCTTGACCTTGAGAGGGAGCTATACAACATAAAGAGTTTATTATTTATAATTTCATAACTTTAGACTCGATTTCAACCGCGACAACGATCAATGTATATTGTAGGAACGCATAATTATATGCTTCCATATTGAACCAAATTCATGACCCCATACCAAAACTTTGTAATACCTTTAATATAGAAGGTAATTGACAAATGATAGTTTGAGGAGATGTAGATATCCCAATACTTACCAGATGGTAAATTTCTGTGGCTGTAATATCACGGTTTTGGGAACCACTCGTTCGTCCGCATGCATATGCACAAGCTTGTGAGTAGAGTCTATGGGGTGACGGGAATGAGGAAACAAAAATGCGTGTGACGCAATGCACCGCTACTGTGCGGATCGAATCGGTCGGAGCGAAAGGTGGTTTGCTGTTTCACGAAAGTGTCATTTCTGTCTACAGCTTGGATGATTATCAAGATTCGATCTACGTCAATCGTGATAAATTGGCTGAAAATGCGACGTAATGACATATGCTGCACATGGCATTAGGATCAGAGTTTACACCCCGCAATATGCCACACCCTGGTATATCAATATGCATACATGTCGTGCGGGCGCGCGCGCTTAATTACCTTATGGCAGCGCACGGCATAGTCCTAATAGCTACATGATCTGAGTAGATATTATTTCAAATAGCGACTAAGGCCATTCCATGATAGCTGCGACCATTGAACATATCAGAATATGCAGTTTTTATATATAATTTCCAAACGGGAATAGCAAATCGGTCGATTGTAGTCAAGAAACATTGTTTTAAAGCTAAAGTAATATCAGTCTTAAGAGGGAGCTATATACAACATAAAGGGTTCATTTAAAACAAAACAATTATTAACAATTTCATCACTTTAGACTCGATTTCAACCGTGACAACGAATATTGTAAAATGCTTCCAATACGTTAATTTGACCCAAATTCATGACCGGCCCTTAATTACCAAAACTTTGTATTACCTTAATTAATACTCATTTTCTACAAATTTGACTTTCAGTTTTTATTTTAAAAGTTTCCTAGTTATATTATGCTTCATTATTAGGCCTACGATATAGTAGGCCTAATCATTGTTGAAAAGCAAGTTGACTTGACATTTCACTATCATATAGGGCCTAAAGCTGGGGCTTGTTCTCAGCAGTCGCTCTCGCGGAGATCAATATTTAAAGACGATCACGAGTGTTCAATATTAGTATAGCAGGAATGTCAACATTAGCTGCATTTACGTTTTTACTAAATGCAAATGAATAGACCAGGCCTTCTCAACTAGTTTATTAGAAGTGCCAAAACGAAAAGAATTGGTAGTTGAAGTGCCACCCTGTATGGTTGCATTTTTAGCACCATTTCATTCCACAATAGAGTGTGTAATCAATCATAATTTCATATTGATGTGAACAAATTAGTACAATTCCTGGGTACAATTACACTGGAGGTATATTTATATGTAGTTTTTGTGTGTGTGCAATAAACACGGGAAATGTCAAAATAAAGTGAAAATCAAACAAACAAAAACAAGATGTTTCCAGAGATTGGCAATGTTAAAATTGGTATCCCATTGTAAGCTAATTGTTGTTCAGACCTTAGGTTTAGATTCGTATAAAATGGTAAAAACGATAAATTCCCTTTCTTCCTGTTTTTAAGCAGGCATTTTGGGCTCAAATTCGACTGTAACTTCTTGATTTAGCTGAGCATTTAATTCTAAAATATACTTTCTTTCTGTTTTTTGGTTTTGTTGTTGCAACACTGATCGCGCGCCACTCCGACTGACCGCAAGCGCCGCCAGTTGAAAAGGTCTGGAATAGACCAACAAATCGATAATTTTTCAAAATGGTGTTTAGTTTGGGATGTGTAATGTGTATTATAGTATCGAGAGACAGACCGGAAACAGACAGAGAGAGTGTGAGATCGAGAGAAGGGGGGGGGGGGGGGGGGGACTTGGAGATCGAGGGGACGTCTAATTTCAGAAACATTTAAAGCATTTTTGTTTGTTTCTTTAAAAGTGTTTGAATAAGTATTTAAACAAATCATGAAGTCATTTCCATCATTTATGTATTCTGATGTATTATCCTTTTTGTTTGCAGATGATTCCAGCATATTTTTTTCACACAAAGATGCATAAGTCCTAATTTGCAAACAGTTGCGCAATATTACATGGATTCATGCTAATAATTAAACTGTCTCTAAATCTTACTCAAAAATAGCAATTCGCTCCAGATAATGCCAGGTGACATTATTTTCAAAGGCGTTTTGATAGACAGGGTACAGCATCAACTAAATTTCTAGCTCTCCATATTGATGAACAATTGAGTGGAAAACTTATATAAATAATCTATGCAAAGTATTGTCAATCAAATACTGGTGTAATTCGTATAGGTTGAAGTCTGCTCTTCCTCAAAGCATTTTACTTATTTTGTATTCAACCGTAATTCTACCAACATTACGGTGTGCTTGCTTGGGGCAAATCTCTAATAACACAATTAGATAAACTATTCTTGACTCAAATTAAAGAGGGTAATAAAATCAATCTGTAATGCTAACTTTCGTGCTCATACAAATCCTCTTTTTTATCATCATAGAATTTTAAAGTTAGAAGATATTTATTATATGCAATTAGGTTCCTTAATGTATAATCTCAACTAAGATTTTAAAGAAAAACAATCAAATTCACAATTATGCCACACTGAGAGGTGCTAATTCCACGTAGGCCTACTCACCCCAAGCATGCAATGACAAAGTTTACTCTCAACAGTCAACACTAGACTAGTTTACACATAGCTTGTAGCATTGGACCCGTTTTGGAACACTCTTGACTCAAGCGTCGATTCTGTCAGTATATATGTCTTCAAACGTAAACTGAAGTTGTACTTATTGAATAATTATTTAGTTGCTTCTTAATCTATGCTCCACATTGCGATGCTGCTGTGATTTATATTTGAACTTGATTATTTCTCAATTAACTGCCGACTTACCTTTTCCCTTTTTCTTTCCTTTTCTCGTCTGTAGCTAGCCTTTAGCTTACAGTGAAAGTCTGTCTATTTTTTTTCCTCCACCCCCTCCTCTCTCTCTCTCTCTCTCACTCTCTCTTCCTCTCCCTCTCCCGCCCCCTCTCTCCATCTCTATATCCCACACACTAAGAAATAGGGGTACATTTGGGGTGCAGATCGATTACGCGTAGTTGGCGGAGGGTACTAATCTGCTCCATATTGGGCGCACGCAGTGCATTCAACGTAAAATGTGCACCCTGAGGGGTGCAAGAATTTGGAGGGTGCAGAATGTGTACCCCACTAGTCTTTATCAAAGCATTATGAAATTATACTGTAGTTTGAAGATTGATCTGTTCTCAAGTCTGTGTATATATTTCAAGAACAACATAACACAACAATAAACAATTATACCCTTTTTTATGCATCGTTATATATTATTATTCCATGAAAAATCATGGACTATAAGTTTTATGAAACAAGTTTAAGTCAGTCGATCTTTTGCAGAGACTTTTAATTCCGTTCAACTGCCGAGTTTAATAAGCGAGTTTGTAGTTAGATTCTGCGCATGCGCGAAAAATCCTCCTCGACCTTTCCGCTGGATCAATTGGGATAAATATTGGTCGGTGCTGTGCTTATACACAACAGTGAATGGGGAATGTTAGCATTTATCACGTTCTAGAGACGATTTTTTTACATCATGACACCATTCCTTTTCCACAAATCATCTTGAGCAGGTATAACTGGATATATTTTCCTTCTTTTCCTTTTGTTTTGTACGTGGTCAGCAAATGATTTAGTATTTTTCTTCTTTGCAATCGGCAGTTGCCTCCGTGTCCCGACTGTTGCCCCATACAGTATATTTTGTGTAAGCCGTCTGCTTCGCATGGTAATCGTTAAAAAAGGTCGTGATTCTGACCGTACATTTAATAACCGGTGTTAAGAATAACTCATATGAAGGCTCTTCCCTGCTAGTTCAGCCTGTATATCACTTAAAATAATTATGGCCTACATGATCTAAACTTACCTGCTTACGCATATTTTGTTTGTTATTTTGCCTGATCATGTTGATTGAACTGAAGTAAGAAAAAGAGTGACTAAATTCAGACTAGATCTAGATCTCTAGTCGACGATGGATAAAGGCGATAAATCGAAAACGTCCAAATGGCAAAAACTGGGAACCAACGTATGGAGATAGGATTTGCTCATATCACTTTCGAGATGGACAACGTAGTGCAGCGTGGCCAGACCCAACAACGAATCTGGGAAACAGCTCAGCACACCAGTCTTCACATAAATCTCCTCGTCTGCCTCCAAGAGAAAGACCTCAGTGCCCAGAAAAGAAGAAATCAACAAGTAAACGGAAGAGAAAGAAAGTCGACTTGACAGGAGATCCTGACTCACATGAAACCTCTACGGCTGAGGAGCACCTAGAAGTTAGTGAGACAGCTTCAAGTAAAGAAAAGAGGAAATCAACATGTAAACGGAAGAGAAAGGATGTCGACTTGACAGGAGATCCTGACTTTCATGGATCCTCTACTCTTGATGAGCACCAAGAAATTGATGAGACAGATTCAGATGAAAGGGACATAATGTTTCTGGTGATTTGTTGAACTATTTGATTGGAGCCAATTAAGGAGCCCTGTGTCTATATTAATTAAGAGAAGCAAACATAGGCTGTGCAGGAATACAGTAATTATTGTGCTAGTCAAATGCACGGGAATAAACTGGTTAGTGTTCATTTCTGTCTTGAGGCTAGCTTAACTTGATACATTTATTAGAATATCATATATTGAATGTACCTCTTGTATCAGGGCTGAACATTTATGAAATGAATAAAACATGGACATGTGAAATTGACTAACTACATGTATGTTTATCGGGTTCCAAAGTATTACAAATTTACTGTTTTTCTATACGCATTTACAGGTGTATTTTCTTGGGCTATAGGAATACATTTTTTTTGTTGAATAATTGAAGTGCGCTATTTACCAAAGTATTGTATGTTTTGTGTGTGCTTAAATTTTTATCAAGACAGAAAAAAAGGATTTTCGTATCCTTATGCAATAATAAAGCAGCTAACTACATATGATATGCAGCTCAAAGAGATATCTTGATCATGAGAATAGTTACATTTCTCATCTTATATTTCTGTTGTAAATAGTGACAGAGAGAGGTTTTCTTCTCCAAGCCGAAATCAGATTTCCGCATGTGGAACACGTGATCGGACTTACAATCGATTGTATCTCTTTCTGCAACGGGGCCCAGAAGTGATTACTGTTCTTTTACTATAGGATTTCCCGGCCAAATTCGCGTGTTTGTCATTCGAATTCATTTACTTCGCATTTAAGTTAGCGCAGATCGGCTTTGCCATGCCAATTATCATTCAATTTTCCAGTTTTTGTATCTAATTTAGGATTTTGGTCGAAGGGTTTCATAGATCTGTCATTCAATTTAGAAACTGCTCAACTAGCATTCAAATTAATATTCACTTGTCGAAGCGTCATTTTTATCATTCAAATTAACACCTGTCATTCGTATTCGTAATATTTTTCTTCAAGTTAGGAATGTAAGGGGGAAGAATTGCAACAAACTTTTACAGTTTTTGAATAATGCAGTTAAAATGCATGATTTGCCATTGGGGTCTAAGCTGTTATTCCATTTATTTATTTTCAGGACAATGCAGATGGGTGTAGTCAGACATAAAGTAAAGAAGGGGCGAATTCAAGAGATATGGCATTTCTGCACGGACATGTTCATATACCCGGGAGAGGTGGGGGTACCCTCAATCGCCCCTTTTTACTACAGACTCGGAATTTTACAAAAGTAATTCACATCGTCTCTTATACCCAGCACACCCCTCTGTTTTTCTTAATTAAAGAGTTTCATAGTTTACTTGCCCGCCAGCAGATCGATGGCTAAAGACATGGCTAAATAATGAATCATGTTCAAATTGTTGACTCTAGTCCCTACCCCAGTCACAATATTGTACCCTTCTTCCATAATGAAATTATGATGAAATTATGATAAATTTATGATGAAACATAAGACAAACAACTTCCTTACATAAACATTTACAAATATACTGAGACCATCAGGTCCGTAGATGCAAGTCGTTTTTTCTTCTTAACATTCAAACTTAAATGCTGATGAATATCAGATAAATCTAATAAGTATAAGTGTATAAATGCAAGAAAATGAAATATGATGAAATACACATGAAAAAACAATCTTGAAAGAAAAAGAATGAGCTATAAAAAGTGTGTAATAAACGAGAAATGTATATCGACCATCAATTTAAGTGCACAAACTGCTAATTTGAATGCTACAAATGAATTAGAATGCTAGAAGTACACCGTCGCGTTGTCAGAAAATCGTGTTGCGCCAAATCGAATGACCAAAGAGCGAAAGAAGCACATTGTTCATTAATTTGAATGAAACATACGTAGATTCTAACGAAAATTCCATATATTTGAAAACTAGAAAAGGGAATATAAACCCGATATATACCTGACTGCACTAAAACCGTCGAATTTGAACGCAAGACAAATTAATTTGAATGACAAACTCGCGAATTTGGCCGGGAAATCCTATACTATAAGTTCCAAT
Source organism: Strongylocentrotus droebachiensis (assembly GCA_035222895.1). Taxonomy (NCBI): domain Eukaryota; kingdom Metazoa; phylum Echinodermata; class Echinoidea; order Camarodonta; family Strongylocentrotidae; genus Strongylocentrotus; species Strongylocentrotus droebachiensis. Next base: position 31,364 of record JAVYIG010014050.1, read on the forward strand.
CGATGTGCATTCTAGTATTCTTGTATATCCTGTAGAGTAGTATTAATTTAGTTTTTGTACAATATATTTGCTGTCCCCAAATTATTTGGTGGAATTGATGGAATAAATGAAGATAACATTTTCAGTAGTCATCTTCATTTATAAGAATAAATTTGTGTTGATTCCCTGACTAAAGCTGTTAAAGTTTGTTCTCTTGCCTTTACTTCATGCTAGAAAAGCATACTGTATTCAAAGGTGTAATCGTAGATTTCACCTTTTTTGTACCTCAAATTAGAATGTTGATGTTTGCCAACAGCCCAACATGGTATATTACACCCACATTGTATTACTTCTTTATATTACTTGTTACTTTTGTCTAGATATTGCAGAAGGTAAACCGCATATGGCAACAGTGTCAAATGTGGTTATTTTCTCTTACCCACTAATGCATAGTGGAAACTGAAACCGGTCATTCATGTTGTCAATAAAATGTGATTTCGATATGAAAACAAATTGTTTGATCTTATGATTTTATTGGTTATAATGTGATGTAAAGAGTGCATGTGCACCCTGCAATGTGCAATTCTACACCATATAAAGGTTGCAAATCTGCACCCCTAAAGGTGCTTGCTTGCATCCCAAGGGGTGTATGTATGCACCCTTCAGGGAACAATTGTGGACCCCAAACCCCTGCACCCTATATGGGACAAGTCTGTACCCCCAAACTGGGGTGCAAACGAGCACCCTTAGGGGTGCTCGTTTGCACCTCTAAGGGTACTCTTTTTGCACCTCTAAGGGTGCAAATCTGCACCCCAAATAAGGGTGCAATTTTGCACCCCAATTGGGGGTGCAAAATTGCACCCTATATAGGTGGCCGCTATTGTAGCAGCGGTCTGCACCCTATAGGGTGCAAATTTGTACCATTATTTTTTAGTGTGCACGTTATTATCACTGTTATCGCCCCCTTTTGTACATACTCTTCTCCCTACCCTTTTTTTATTACTTAGTTATTAACCATATTTATAATCATGTGGTCAAATTTTATAGTTGAAATATTTGTCTTAGTACATAAGCGCCTTTGATGAATATTTCTTGTATTAAACCAGGCTGTTTTTGTTTTTTGAGCTAAGCTTAATGTAATTAGGTCGATCCTCGTCTTTCTTTTTTCTCACTTAAATGCATTATATGAACTTGTTCCTTATAAGTGTTCCTTTTATAAACTCTACATGTTATAAATTTGTGAAATTGTATCACATTCATGTTGGAAAAAGACAATAAACTTGATATTGATAAACAATAATGTACCGCGACCGTCTAGACCGCATAATTTGTTATGTTGTTACATTGTTACATACACATGAGTTATATACTCGTTGTAAATATGTTACTCCTTGCCACTGTACCTACTGTATAGTCTACTGTGCTTCACCTGGGTCCCAAACCTATCATTCTTGTGTTCCTTGCTGTTCTATCTTGTACCATTGTTTATGTTTGATTTGGTTTGAATAAACTTGAACTTGAACTTGGTACGTATTAGTAATGAGGGTCGTGATTGGCCGCAGATGGCGTTATTCATATATTGCGTTATGGAATCAACCACGAATCGAAGCAGACGAGATCGTGTAGAGTCTATACTGACTGTATTCCCTGGTTTTCTACACAAAAGAGATCGCTGAAGATGTTTAATGTGGACTTCAAAAACGAGGATGAAGTCAAAGACTACATCAAGAACGTAGGAACAGAATATAGCTTCCAATGCTACAAGGAAAAGACGCCCGATGGTATGTGGAAAAAGTATATAAATTATGCAAGTGTCCATGGCCATGGCAGGCCAGCCCCTGGTATTGTGCCCGGCTGGTCTCGGCGCTGCCGCAGTGGTAGTACCGGTGCTTGGCTTCGCGCCGGGCCCCAACAGCTATTGTGTTTCGCATCATGCATGGTAGACCTAATTGGTATTGAATCCAAAGCAACTTAGAACTCATAAACGCTTCGAAATAACTTTGATAATACAGGATTGATACTTATTATGATCATTAGCCGTCGTAATTGTGGATTAGGATTTAGAAAGCCAGATGATATTAGTGAGTGTGTATCACACACATACTAGATCTACTCTACTACTACTAGGTCTACTACTAGTACTACTAGTACTAGCCTGAAGGGCTCTCTCGAAATGTTTTTTTAATGATATTGTTCGAGAGAGCCTTAACTTGCTCCCATACCCCTGCACGGAGAGGTAGGTAAACAACATAAAAAATGTGTCCAAAATCACACTTTCCGGGACCCGACCAATATTGGACAGTGGCTTTGATAAATTTTGTCGTAGTTTTGGTCTTAATTACCGCCTTAATTTCAAAATCGGATCTGAAAATAACAAAATAAGAGCAATTTTCTTACCAGACCGAGACAGCTCAGCTCCCTTTTCTGAGTTTTCACGTGTACCGTGTGAATTTCACGACGATGTCTACACAATGGTGATGACCTCTGACTGGCACTTCCGTAATTGTGGGTAAATTGTGCTGCTTCCGTATAATGCGCTGTATGAGTGTTATTCAGCGCATTATACGAAGCAGAAGCAGCACATTTACGAAGTGCCAGTCAGAGGTCATCACCATTGTGTAGACATCGTGAAATTCACACGGTACACGTGAAAACTCAGAAAAGGGAGCTGAGCTGTCTCGGTCTGGTAAGAAAATTGCTCTTATTTTGTTATTTTCAGATCCGATTTTGAAATTAAGGCGGTAATTAAGACCAAAACTACGACAAAATTTATCAAAGCCACTGTCCAATATTGGTCGGGTCCCGGAAAGTGTGATTTTGGACACATTTTTGACGTTTACCTACCTCTCTGTGCAGGGGTATGGGAGCAAGTTAAGGCTCTCTCGAACAATATCATTAAAAAAACATTTCGAGAGAGCCCTTAAGGCTAACTAGTACTAGACCTATATTGCACTGCACCGCATGCACTGTCTGCACGTCAACTCGACTACCTTCTCGAATGTCAATTTCTAAACGGTAATCATGACATGGAAAGGTGACTCGATCTGAGTCTGACTCTCACTGAGGTAGCAAGAGAAAAATGCATTTGATGAAATGAAGTGCTTTGTATCGGACTCCCATTGTGATTGTGGAGATCAAGAAAAGTGGTTTTCTATGTCGTGATGATGCCATTTATTCTATGCAGGTTGATTTATGAATATGATTGTGTGCATTAACAGGAAGATGCCAATTCTTCTCTTCGCGAAGTAAAACAGCCCAAGCCGATTATTAATGTTGTCATTCTTGTACCGTCCTCTCTCTCTCTCTCTATTCCCCTTACCCTCTACATTTTTTCTTTCCTTTTCCCCACTTTTAAATCTTCTTTTGTTCTTCCTTCTACTTTTTCTCTTCTCCTTCTCCTCTCTCTATTTTATTTCCATGTCCTTTTTCTCCTCATCTCCCTCTCCCTCCTCATCTTCCTCTCCCTATCCTCCTCTTCCCTCTTCCCCCTCCTCTTCCTCTTCTCCCTCCTCTTCCTCTTCTCCCTCCTCTTCCTCTTCTCCCTCCTCTTCCTCTTCTCCTCCTTCCCCTCTTCTGTATTCAGGTTGTTTCAGACTCGGTGACTTCTTTGCAGGTGTAAAGAATGACTTCCCCCAAGCAGCCAAGGCCTACCAGTTGAGCTGTGATGACTTTGACCACCCTAGAGGGTGTAGCAAGACTGGGGCTTATTACCTCTATGGAAAAGGTAAGAATTGGGATCTGAATTGGATTTGATCTGAATTTACAAATTTAATTTAATCTGAATTGTGAATTTAATTTGAATTGTGAATTTAATTTAATCTGAATTATGAATTTAATTTACATGTAATTACTTAGTCTGAATATGAATTGAATTTGAGTGTGCACTTTCAACTATTGCATTTTGTGTTATCTATGTACAAGTCAAATGTATCCATTTGTATCTTATTGATGTTTATGATCTGTAATTTTGTATTGACATGCAAATGAAACAATTTCCAATAATTGGACAATCAAATTTGAATTGAATTGAATCAAAGTGACATTGAGTCAATACCCTCTGCAGCTGCATGAATGTACACAAATTCACTTAAAAAGACACCCCTCCTCCCCAACTAAAAAGATGGGGTTAAGGGCAACTCCTCATCCTCCTCTTTCTCCCCCTTCAATCTTCTTCTCCTTCTTCCTATTCTTCTCCGTTTATTCTTCTTCTCCTTTTTCTTCCCTTTTCCTCTTCCTCCCTCTTCCTCTTCCTGCACTTCTTCTTTTTCTTTGCCATTATATGCCCTCATGGTGACCATACAGTAAAATACTCCCCAGGGAGTGGAGACAGTGCATTCTGTGCGTGAATCAATCCGATGACCGGGGTAATAATATCTGTACAACACTTAGAGATGGTATTTCATATTCAGGCCTGATAAAAACCCGATTTAAATCGGTTTCCCGATTTTTTTTTGGTATTTTCCCCGATTTTTTCCCGATTTTTTCTTCTTCCCAATTTAAAAAAAAAATAAAGATTTTTTTAAATTTTTTTACCAATTTTTTTCTTCTTCCCTATTTTACCCTGATTTTCCCGATTTCCCTCTTATTTTCTCTATTCTTCCCTATTTTGCCCTATTTTTTCCCAATTTTGCCCTATTTTTTCCCAATTTTCTTACTCGAAAGGGGGGAATGTTGTTAGATGCCATTTTTTCCCCGCGAATCCTCTTTTTTTTTTTTACTCAAGGGGGGCGTGGTCGAGGCGAAAACAAAAAACCTATTTTTTTTTTTAGTGCTCACTATCACCCCTGCATATTAAACGCTGTATAAACCTAGACTATTGTTTTTATGAAGTTCCACTAAACAAAACAAAAATTCATTATCAATTTTTTAATTTCATAATGCAGGTTTTGAGAAGAACAAGGAGAAGGCTCTTCATTACTTCATCAAAGGCTGTAACCTAGGCAACCAAGATGCTTGCTTTGGTGCAGGCTCTGTCTTCCTGTCATCCAAGAAAGGTACCTCAGACTCAGAGTTAAAACAAGACAGAGACAAAGGGCTCAAGCTGCTTGAGACTGCGTGTAAAAAGGATCACCAGGCGAGCTGTTTCAACCTCAGTGCTGTTTACCTCAAGGGGTTAGGTGGCATGGAGAAGGACATGAAGAAAGCGATCGAGTATTCGACGAGGAGTTGCGAGCTCGGTCACATGTATGGATGCGTGAACGCGAGTAGGATGTATAAATTAGGAGACGGGATCGCAAAGAACGACGCTTTGGCGAATAAATACAAGGAGAGAGCGAAGACGCTTCACGACGAGGCTAAAGAGACTAACAGACAGTTACATTTTGGACAGACGTCGTGATATGACTGGAAAAGCTTGCTGTTTACAAGTCTTCATGGACTTTGTCTCCTTTAGCAAAACCAAGGGCTTGACCCTATCGGGCGCCCAGAGCTCAAATGGACGCCTAAACTAGAAGTCTAGAGCCAACATCGAAATTGAAATATTTACATTTGGCTTGTGCTTCAATACATGTGCAGAATTACAAGCGGTCAATACCGACCCCCTTCCAACAAATTTAGTGAGCAGCCCTGCAATACCAAAGTTTATGAACATGTAATGTGTGTGTGACATGTACAGTATATTGATTGATGAAGTGAATAATACTTGTGGGAAAATAAGGGCATTTATGCAACTGAGAATTACACCAGAAAGGAAGAGGCATGCATTTAGGATTTGCTCCACATTGACAATGAAACAATACTCTCATAAATTCTAGTTTGTAAAGGCTATGCTTGAAATTCTACATTTGTATTTGTCCATTGTTGACATGTCAAATTAAGATGTTATACCGGTACTTTCACGGTTGTAACTCGATGGTAGGTTTACTTACGCATACATGTACTTTTTAAACAAAGGTTGTTCTTAACAACCTGAAAGCAGGCACTTGGATTGCCCAACATAGCAACAAGTAATGTGTGCAGACTGTATTAATTAATAACAGGTTACTAGGACCCCACGAGGAAACATCCTTAAATTGGAATAGATTAGTAAACCGATCTATTAATAGAGAAAGTTTGGCCCAAAGCTAGCTGCTGAGAGAGTTGCAGCCAATAATTGATCTGCAGGACGGAAAATGGAATAAATGAAACAGACCCCTGCAGTAACTGCTGTGTAAGTGATTGAAAAAGTATATACATGTACTGTCCATTTTACTATGAGTTTTTATTACAATGTTGCAGAGCAATGAAATATATTGCAGTTTATTAAACTGTTTGAAGTGAAAAAGATTATTCTGTGTTTCAATTGTTATTGTTGCATGATACCTCCATTTACTGAGAACCTACATACTGCTTTGGTTGTGATGCAAAAGATAGAAATCTTCTTACAAGCAACACATAAACAAGTGCATGACCTTTCAATTCCATGTAATGTGGGATGTTTCGTTTTTTTTGTTTTTGTTGGGGGGGGGGGGGGGGCAGGAATTCTTTGTTTGTTTTGTCATTGTTGTTCCTGTAGTAGGAAATCATAAATTTCTGTAGTTTCATTTTGGACACAATTCATCCTTTTTCAAATTAGAAAATGTTTCCTCTGGGTGTATTTATACGATTTGTAAATGTAATGACAGTGTAAATGTAAATTAGACGCATTAACAAGGGTTGCTAAAGAAAATATTCTTGTTGCAACTAGCTTGTATGTATTAAATCATTTCCGTAATCCGTTAAACCCAAAACTTGCACATTAAGCCGTCACAATTGGATCTTGATTGTCATTTTTCCAGGATATTGCAAAATTTTCTAATAACTTTTTCATCAATCACTTTGAATTAAATTAAATGTACACTGTACTGTACATATATTTTAGAATGGATTTTTTTCTTCAAGAATTTAAACCAATCGTGCAAGTTTCAAACAAAAATAATGGGATTATTTTCTGTTTTTACAGCAATTAATATCATCAAACATCCTTGCACAGATGCACACAAGGGTCTATTCCCATATTGATCTACACCCAGCCCGTCTACTATCTACATGGATAATCATTTTGTCTACTTATCATTTGTTCTAATAGTCAGTTAGTCTAATTTCCAGTTTGTCTAATGCCCATTTTGACTATCCATGTGGTCTAATAGGCTATAGTATCATTTAATCTTAAAAATACATGATTATTAGACCTTCTGGATGGGAGACAAACTGGGAATGAGCCTAACTGATTTTCAGACTAAAAGAACAATACACAAAATAGGTAGTAGTATGAATAATTGGAGATTAGACCAAATGACTATTAGACCAAATAGTGAGTAGACGAAATGATTATTACACAACATAGATAGTTGATGGTCTGGGTGTGGACAATATGGGAATAGCGTAATTGGGTAGTAGACAAACTGGTTGTAGACCAAATGGCAATAAACCCACTCTAGTAAGCATGGTATAAGTATTCCCAGCTTCTTGTAATGCTCCATTCATGATGCCTGCTACTTCCTGGTTCAATATAAAAAAAAAAATAGACATCCCATTAACAACTTTCTTTCACACAAAGACATTCTTTCTTTTTAGAAAAGAAACTGGGGATATAATAGTTGGTTTAAAGGTATAGACCAGTTTTGGAAACACTCCCTTCTCAAAAAATGAAATGGAAGCTCTTATTACCAATCATGTGAAAGAATATGTGATACAAATTTTCCCGGAAAACTGCCTACTAATTGATATATTTGGTAAATTATTATATCTATCCGGACTGTATAGATATCGCCTAGTTCAATATACATCTTTCTGTGTAAAGTGCTTGTAACTTTACCAAGACTGGGCCAAATTTCTAATCATTATGATGATTCCAGAACCTTGCAGTACACACCAATACTTTTATGCTAGATGATAAACCTTTTCTGATCGATTCCACAACATTTCTTTGACAATGCAATCGCATGACCAGAACTGGTCTTAACCTTTAAACAGAATACTGATAGTCATAAAAGAAAACAAATAATATCACACAGAATATATTGTTTCAAGACATTTTATTCAACATTAGTTGAAATATTCATGTAAATTCTATTTATGTACAATGCAAGATAAACACAGACAGCTTCCATGAGATCTCACCAAAAAAGAGTGGTGATATTAATTCATGAAAATGTTTCATGAGAGGGGTGGGGCAAATCACATTTATAATAGTGGTATCTTTTCCATTCCTACTTCTTGCACAGCACTTGTATTGACTCGCTAAATGTTGAGTTTTCACTTTATGAATACAGCATTTAATGGAGTAAACATGTCCATGATGCCCTTGTGTTACAATGCACACTCTTAACCTCTCTCTGTCGTAACTGTCTTCATGAGCAAAGTATTATTCCTGAGAGTCAGGAAGAAGACATTGATAATGCACCACTCTAACCCTTCTTTTTCTAAAAATTGCTTGATCTTTAATGGTAAAACAGTATTTGCTTTCTAGAAGGGTTCCTATTCCTTCATGTTGATGATACACCAACTCTTCTCCCTTCTCAATTCGAAAATCCATTGAAAAGCAGTATGATATTGGTATTTGGGGACTGAATGAATAGGTCCCAGTCTTTGCTTCCATAATTTGTTATGCATCATTCTTGTCCAATCTCTATCCGAGAATCATGGCTCAACAATATGATACTGGTATAAGGGGCAGACAGAAAGGGACCCATTCTTTGATACACTTATTAGCAATGCACCACTCTTATCCCTTCTCAATCTAAAAAATATGCTGATTAGCCTCATGGCATTGGTAATGAGGTCACAAAGAAAGGGTTCCCCATCTTCTTTTCAACTCTCATTCTCATTTATCATGCACCACTCTATCCCTTCTCAAACTTAAAATAACCTGATTAACACTAAGAACTAGTATTTAGGTCAAAGAAAGGATTCCCATCTTTTTTGTTTTACTCTCATGCACCACTCTGATCCCTTCTCAAACTTAAAATAACTTGATTAACACAAAGAATTAGTATTTAGGTCTAGGAATAAAGGGTCCAAAGTCATGGATTTTCCAGTATTTGTAGAAGGCTGCTGCACCTCCTAAAGCTGCACAGGACCCAGAGCCAACTCCCATACTTTGCACTGTGAGAGGAAGAGAGGAAGAGATGGAAATAGATAGGGAAAGTAGGGAGGGGGTTGGGGAGATAGAGAGAGAGAGAGAGAAAGAGAGAGAGAGAGAGAGAGAGAGAATAGGAGAGAAAGAGAGGAAGGATGGAAAGTTGAAGAGAATCAAATTGAGGGAGAGAGAGAGAGAATATCAAGCAGACAACGAAGACAAAGATATGGAAATATAGAGAAAGGAGGATAAGGATATAAGAAGGAAATAAGAGAAGAGATTATAGGAGAGAAAGATAAACAGGAATGGAAAAAAGAAGAAAGTAAAGAGAATCAAATTGAGGGAGAGAGAGAGAGAAAATCAAGCAGAGGGATATAGACATGGAAATATCGAGAGGGAGAAAAGAGGATATAAAAAGAAGAAAAGATATAACAGATAATAGGAGAGAATGAAAAAAAGGATGGGAAATTTAAAAATAAAGGGATAAATATAAATAGAGGGAGAGAGAGAGAGAATATCAAGCGGAGAGATAAATACACAGATAGACATGGAAATATCGAGAGGGAAAAAAGAAGATAAAGGATATACAAAAAAAGAAGAGAGATAACAGATAAAAGGAGAGATAGGGAGAGAAAAAGGATGGGAAATATAAAAACAAAAAGGTGAAATGGGAAGGTGAGAGGGAGAGAGAGAATTTCAGGCAAAAGGGATAGAGACACAGTAAGAGATGGAAATATGGAGAGGGAGAAAGGAGGACAAGGATATAAAAATGAGAGAAAGAAACAGAGAGAGAGAAAGGGGATAGGCATAGGAAAATAAAGAAACATAAATGGAGGAGGGAGGAAAAGAAAATAGAGATGGATATGGAAAGAAATGGGGAGATAGGCAAAGGAAAATATGGAGAAAGGGAGGAAGAGAGAGAGAAACAGTTAGTCTTCCAGATAAATATTACGCACAATATCAATTTCTTTTCAATGTACGACTGATATAACAACCTGTCACTATACCTGTAACAAGGTGATTTTGCCCTTTTCAATGGTTAGGATAATATTGTTTGTGGTTCATGCACAGTCAAATCTGATTTGGTGACCCCCTGTATAGAAAGACCACCTGTCTACAAAGACCACATTTATTGTTTCCTTTGAAAATGGTTTCTCATTAAAACATATACTACATGTATAGGCACCTGTACATAAATACCACCCGCCTATAAAGTCCACTTTTCTTGTCTCCCTTGGGTGGTCTTTATAGACAGGTTTCACTGTATTATGCCTATGGGAACAAGAGAGTTCAGCTATCCATGTATTATTTTTTCTGTGCTAAAGCCCAATCAATCTTTAAATAGAAGGATTCAATTCAATTCAAAGTAACATTTGTTTTCTGCCATTTCTTTTCTCCATAATAAGGATCACTCTCCTATTTAAAGAGGGCATGAGCCCTGTTTCTTAAAACTTGCCATCGATAACAAATGCTAAATTTCTATGACAAAAGTTGCTCTCAGCCAATCAAATGCCACAGTTTCAATAGCTTATCACAGTTACTGTACCTGGTTATGGATGACAAGTTTTATGAAACAGGGCCCTGGCCCTGGCTCGAGAGAGAGATGAGGTAAACTTTGAGGGTTCAGTGACACAAAGACGTAACTCCATATTTTGCCAAAATGAGTATTTGATATCAAAATGTTCAGAAAAACGTGGGCTTTCAAGGAAACACAAAGACTTAACTCCACCCAACACCCCATTGAAGTAAATGGCTAGTGAAACAAAGACTTAATTCCTTAAAGCCCAAGTGCTCAGTGACACAAAAACCACTTTTTCTCAAAATGGAGTTAGGTCTTTGTGTCACTGACCCCTCGACTTACTCCTAATGATAATGGAAATAATAATGAGATGAGGTAGAAAATCTTAAGAAGAAGAAGAAGAAGAAGAAGAAGAAGAAGAAGAAGAGGAGGAGGAAGAGGAAGAGGAAGAAGGAGAAGAAAAAAAGAAAAAGAAGAAGAAGACAAGAAAAAGAAGAAGAAGAAGAAGAAGAAACAGGGCCTTGACCTCTGACCCAAGAGAGACACTTACTCCTTGCTCCTAAGAAGAGCCCTGATGTGCATCCTCCTATGAAGTAGTTAAGGGGCGTGTCCTTCCCTCTGAAGGATGCGGTCGCACCGGTCGTGGTGGCAAAGATGGCACCTACGGCGGCTGTGAATTGACAAATAAGAAATAAAACAATTGAATACTAATACAGTAGGCTTGCGGGTGCACCATGTGAGAGAGAGGGAGGATTGAGGAGTCCTGAAAAAGAACTCTCGGTAATCTTTGAGGGTTAGATGCTGCTTGTAAGTATCGGCTTGCATGGTGATGTAGTATACAGTAGGCTTGCGGGTGCACCATATGAGAGAATACTTATAACAGAAAATCCTGGGGAGTGTTTCACAAAGATCCTAAGTTGAAAGTTATGGAAAGCTGTTAGCATCTTTGAAAATATTTCGTAAAAGTTATTTTAAAAGGCATAAAATGTTGATTCAAATTATTCATATTTTGATTATTTTCTATTATCAAGGAGATTTCATGTTCTTGTTGTGGAATTTATGAAAGGTCTAAAACACTTGAATTTTTGCTATTGGATATTTTATTTTAAGGCTACAAGTGGCTCTTCATAATGTCTAAGTCAAACTTAAGAGTTAAGTTTAACTTAGAATCTTTGTGAAACACCCCCCAGAACCTTTATACACAGGTCATTTATGCATCTTGCTCTGCTTACTTTTTTCATTTTTTATTCTGTTTTGCTCAAGTAATTTTACCGGTCATGCTTCTTTGTATTCGACTCTTTTTTTAAATCCCAGAAACAACAAAATTCAAATTTATAATACAAAGTATATACCTCGGTCCCACAGTGTTAGTAAGAAGAATGTTCTACTGCATAGGTGAGATGGCTAAGTGGTAGAGCAGTGGACTCATAATCGAGAGGTTCCGGGTTCAAAACCAAGTCAATGCGCTATAGTGCCTTTTGGTAAGGCATTAATCCATATTACCAAGTCCCTCAGAGAGGACTTGAAGCCGTTGGTCCCCTGGTTTACAATCATGTATTGTACATGCTTTCTTAGCAGTCAGATTCAGATTCAGATTAATTGTATTGGTCTATTTGGAAATTCAGTTGTTGGCATTACATAATAGCACATGAACAATACAATAGAAAATAATAAATAGATGATACACAGTAGCAAAGACGTAGTCATATGGAAACATGGATATGAATTGATTTTACATATTGGAATAATGAAAGAAAATAAATGGACTTATAACAATATTGAAAATTCATGATTGCGTAGAATTCAGAAATATTATTAATATTATTTG
>JAVYIG010014051.1:0-43723 GCA_035222895.1 Strongylocentrotus droebachiensis
CTTTTCACCCTTTTCTTTTCTTCTTCCTCTTTTGTGTTCCATTTTGGCTCTCCTCTTTCCCTTTCCATTCTTTCTCTCTTTTTTTTGGCGGGGAGGGGGTGGGGGTGGTCGGGGAGGGGGGGGGGGGGGGGCAGAGGCAAAGGCCTTTCTCCGCGATCCACATCTTGTTTGCAGGAAAATGCAACTGATATCCCTTCTTTTCTTTTCTTCTTTTGTTTCTTTCCCTTTCCTTCCTTCTCTCTTGTTTTGCGGGGGGAGGGGGAAGGCAACAGCATGGGCGGCAAGGCCCTGTCGGACCCCTTTTTCTTTTCTTCTTCCTTTCCTCTTCTCTCTTCTTTCCCTTTCCCTTCTTTTCCTTCCTTCTCTCTCTCTCTCTTCTTGTTTGCTGAGGGGCCAGGGGAGGGCAGGCGAAGGCCTTTCGCCCCCGATCCACACCGCGTTGGTGGGAAAAATCACAATTGATCTCCGTACCTTTCTTTTCTTTCCCTTCCCCTTCTCTTCTTTTCTCTCTCTTTTAAGTTTGCTGTAGAAGGGGGTGGGGGAAGAAGGGCCATTTGCACCCCCCCGATCCCCAACTTGTTGGCGGGAAAACTGCAACTGATATCCCCCTTCTTTTCTTTTCTTCCCTTTATCTCCTCTTTTCCCTTTTTTCTTTCCCTTCTCTTCCTTTTTTCTGGGGGGGGGGGGGGGGTTTGTGGGGGGGGGGGGCAACAGCCTGGGAGGCAAAGCCCTTTCGCCCCCCCCCCCCGATCTTCTTCTTTCCCCTTTTTCTTCTTCTTCTTCCTTTCCCTTTGTCTCTTCTTTCTCTTTCCCTTATTTTCCTTCCTTCTCTCTCTCTCTCTCTCTCTCTCTCTCTCTTTTGCTGAGGGGGGGGGGGGGGGGGGGGGGGGGTGGTGGCGAAGGCCTTTCGCCCACGATTTACTTTGTTTCCCCCTTTTCTTTTCTTCTTCCTCTTCTTCCTTTCCCTTACTCTCCGCTTTACCTTCTCTCTCTCTCTCTCTTTTTTGTTGGCGGTTGGGGGTCAAGACCCCCCCCCCCCTTGATCCGCGCCGGGAAGACCTGTAGTGTCATCCCTAGCTAGCTGGCAAAGCTGAATAATGGGTTATCCAGTCGTTTCATTCATTAAGTATATTTATACTTGTAAATGAATATGTATACGTGTAGACTAGAGTACGGACATTCGGTGCGGCAGGCGGACTATTGGTGCGAGACCTCTTCCGCACAGATTGTCCGTCGGACATTTGAGGCGCGCACGGAATGTCCGACACGGACATTCTGCGCGGATAAAATCCGCACCGATCGTCCGCTCTCGATCGATCTCTAATGGGGGGACGATCGGTGCGGGTAACATTCTACGCGGTCACACCGGCAACATATAGGCACCCATTTGCCAGCAGACTGTCCCAAAACGCCTAATTTATTAAAATTCTAAGGGGGTTCACCCCCGTAGGACCCCCCTCACAATAGCTTCGAAAAACGCCAAGATTTACGGGCTGAGGAGTGAGAAATTGAGTTTCTACCAGGAGGGGTGCAAGTTTGCCCCCCTTCTATTCGTTCTTCACTTTTTGGCTCTTCAGGGAGAGTGCGCATTGCTCGTTGATCGGGCGTGCGTGCTTGCAATCGTGAAGTACGCACAGTATAGTCCGTCACATCCTTCACACACAACCATTCTTTTTTAGCGAAGTGAGAGTTGTCTTCTAGCTCTTCGCGCGCTGATCAGATGTTCCGCATCTCAGAAATGACAAAATGTTATAAACTCATCCATTGATACTTTTGATAGCAACTGGATCATATCGACACAACCCTGCTCTGAACCACTCAAGAGCAGGAAACCTGTGTTATTTCAGTTGGAATAATTTTACTCTTGGGAAGCACTGCACTGTCCTTCGTGTGCCGTCGCAGTGGATGAGATCGCTTTGAGCTCTGGAGTCGGGTTCGGAGGTAGTCTGCTGTTCTTGTTGGGAGGATAACAATTATGGATAACTAATTTGAAATGCAAGCGATCCAAAATGTTATGGAGTATGGGGAATGCAGAATGTTCAGAGGAGTTTAGCTGTGTTTAGTGTGACAATTGAGTGTTGAATTATTTTGTGACGATCTTGTAGTTCAGTAAAGACGGCGTCTGAGAAAGTTTTTAGCTGTAGCAGTGTAGGTGTTTCGACACAATGGCGAACTTTTACCCGACTCTATCGGGGAGCCTGCCAGTGCTAGCGACTCTCTTGTTCCTAGCACCGCACGTATCTCCACAAATCAACAGTAGAACATCCTTGACAATAGACAATGTGATAGATCCCGAGTCGAGTTCAGTCTCCTCGTCAAGCGGATTATTTTTTGAAGCGGAAGAAAATGGAGCTGGTCCTTTCAATGGGGGACATAGAACTGCTCAGACTGGCGGAACAACGATGGCTTTTGTTTTTGATGTAACAGGATCCATGTTTGATGACTTGCAACAGGTTATCGAAGGAGCAGAGCGTATTTTGGATTCTAATTTGAAGAGAAGAGACACGCCTTTGAAAAACTTTGCCTTGGTGCCTTTTCATGATCCAGGTTTGTGTGGTTTTCTTATGAAATAGTAAAAGATAATCTTTCCTTCCTCCAAATTTATTAAGTTTTTATTGACCCTTTTTTAAGGTATTAACAAAAATCAAGACTTTGCCCTCACATGCCTCACTTCTCTTTTATTTTATTTCTTCCAATTTAACATGAAATTTATCTGTCTTTTATGTCTTTTATAATTCTAATGGAATTATGCTATTTTTAATGAATTCATTGATTGCAGTACGGTACTTCATTATATATTTAAGAGGATCGACTGACAGGAATTAAAAAAAACCAATGCAAATGTAATTTTATGTAACTATGTATTGTCAATATATGTGAAATAATTGATCAAGTACATGTAGGTGCAGTTACCTGAAAGAGTATGCCTTTAGTAGTTTGAATATTCTTTTATGAAGACATTGTTTTTTTTGTTTTTTGCAAAGCCCTTTTCCCACTCCAACATTCGAGAGGAAGGCTTTCCAAAGACTTTGAGTCTTTATTTGGAACAATGTAATGTAAAATGACCTTCTACAGCTTTACTTAACAAATCATTCGTTTGGAAGTGTGCTGGAAGTTGTTGAAGTTTCCTTGAAATTTATTATGGGCAAGCCTTTTTAATTCATGATAATAACCTAAAAACATCCAGTGATTTGTTATTTAGGTCAAACCATTACTATAAGGGGAGGTGGTACCCATGGGGTTAAATACAAATTACAAAATAACAATTGACCCAGTTATTCCCTAGGCTAGTCAATAAAAGACAAAAAGTGGAGAGGAAAACAATTTTCTTTTTAATGACAAAGTACTCTCGAGTGATAGAGCAATTACATGTGTCTTTTGTGTCATAAAGTCTTTGTTGACTTTCGTGACTTTCCGGGAAGCTAAATCGTCTGCCCATATGACAGGCCAGATGAAGTGAGGCTTGGTACCCCATTCCTACTTGAAATTTGTTCTAGTGCTGTTTATGAGGTTCAGATTTGTAGAGTCAATGTAGCTTATAAGTTGGTATTGGTGGTAGGATAAGAGTAAATGTTTCTTTTAGTTTCTGTAAGTTCGATTGTTTCAAAAGGAGACTGCTTGACTTGTACATGTAGGTTATAATATATAATCAAGATAATATTAATGTCTGCAAAAGTAGAACCTTCATCTGAAAGAAATTTTACAGACTGGAGATATAAACCTATGGTAATCTATCATTGGATTGGCACCATTTTATAAAAGTACCGTATGTACATTTGTTTGTACGTTTTGGCCTATGGAGCGCTTTGAGCACCTTGCAGGGTGTATATGTGCGCTATATAAATATTCAATATTATATTATATTATTATGTACATCAGCTATCAACCTGGTGTTCTGAGTGTGAAAGAGGCTCCCCCAAAAGGGCACAATACCCTGACTAGGACGTAAGTGTTAAAGCACCCGTCTTGTCAGAACACAAAAGATACTTTGTGTCCTTTGTGTTCTGTCTGGTGCTGTTAGGATCTTATTGATAAAGAGTCAAGTATTGGTAAACATCCACTCAAACAGGACTGTTATCTCACTTAAGCCCAGTAATCTCATTTGAGAAATGCTGGAGAGAGTTTTTTTCTAGAGAAACGGAAAGTGCAGGCAATTGTGTGTTTTTGACAAGCATGGCTTTATTTCTGATGGCAGAATACTTCACACTTCAAGTGGTACTTTTCTTGACAGAAAGGAAATTTTAAGCAGAAAAGGATTTGGTTGTTCTACTTTATTTATTGTAATTTCAACCCATAGTACCTCTTCTCGTCACAATGTCTCATGAATAATTCAAATGTAGATTTCATCGGATCCACCCATTACACAAACCAATAGAACTTCATGTCGTACAATAGCCTGTGTACATTGGGTGATGTACCACCCAAAACCATTGTGCGAAGGACATACATACATACAGTGTAAGTCCCATTTTGTTGTTTAAAGAGAAGGTTGAGTTCTGGGAAGAGGTGAAAAATAATTTGATATTGTTATGAACATCAGATAAACCATGTTCCCTGAAAAGCATGGCTCTTCAAATGCCTTCTTATTCTAAATATGGCATGTAACATCGTAAAAATCGGGACAGATTTTTACGCCACGTGTTCGTGTAGTCCCATATACATCTGTCTGTACAGTGCCTGTAACTTTACCAAGACTTGGCCAAATTTCTTATCATTTTGATGATTCCAGAACCTTGCAATACACACAAATACTTATATGCTAGGTGATCAACCTTTTCTGATCGTTTCCATACCGTTCCTTTCACAATGCAATTGCATGACCACTACTCAACTTCATCTTTAAAAAAAAAAGTGCAGTATAAATGGGCCCATAGATACCTCTAGCAAATAAAGCGCCCCCTTGTACAGTAGATCACCACCCTGTAAGCCAGCCATGCCTCATACTGCTGATAGCTCAACGAGGCATGTCATATGGAGGAGATAGGAAATGACCAGAAGAACAGTGCCACAGGAAGTCACGCTGGATGTATCACTACCTCCTATGTTATCTTCTCCCCTTGCTGTCTCTCACATCTTTGTCTCTTTCATCTTTGTCTCATGAATTAATAAGAAATGTAATTAAAGATGAAGTTGAGTTCTGGTCGTGCGATTGCATTGTGAAAGAAACGGTGTGGAATCAATCAGAAAAGGTTGATCATCTAGCATATAAGTATTTGTGTGTATTGCAAGGTTCTGGAATCATCAAAATGATCAGAAATTTGGCCAAGTCTTGGTCAAGCACTGTACACAGAAAGATAACGATACATAATAACGATGATAACGCTTACAAATTATTTTTCACCTCTTCCCAGAACTCAACCTTCACTTTAAGTGAATCCACTAAAGCTACACTAGGCTTACACCTTTTATAGGTGTCCGGTCTAGTGGATACCTCACATGACTGTGGATCGCATGGTTTGGGTTCGAGGTCCACTGGGGCACTAATGTTTTAATACACATTAATGTTGACATTAATTTACATTTGCCACTCTCCACTCAGGTGATGTAAATGGGTATCAGGGCCAATTGGAAGAAATTCCTTGAAAGCCAGAGCAACTTATCAGGGTAGCTCTGCCGGGATAGTAGAGTAATAGAAACATTAATATTCAGCACTAATATTACTATGATTATTTAAAACTTTAAAATAATTATTATTATGACTAAAGTTTTAGAAAAAACAAGTATTTGACTTTCAAATTTTAAATCCCTTGAAAGTACTTACATTCAAGGAATTCACCGCATGAATAAGAATGATCTTCAATAATGATGTAGTGAAGCCTGTAATACCACTCAAAGGTAAACAAGAATAGGCAGTTGGTCATTTCTATAATTCATATATTCCAATCAAGAAAAAAAACCTTTATTTTAATAGATCTAGATAGTTGCTTGCTTAATCAGGTTTGATCGCATGTTTCCAAATTGGGGTACATTTGGAGATTTCTAGTGGGAGATACATGTAGGGCCCATTCTGCTACAAGTATCTTGAAAGCTGTTTGATTGATATGACATCACTACCTTTCACAATCTAAGTGAGCTTATTGTGCATTTTCTCAGACCAAAATGCTCACAGTACCCTGTAATTTTGAAAATACTAACTCTCGAGTGAGTCGAGTATGGTACATTCTGGAAGAAGAAATTACACATGTATCTAAAAGTTCCACTGAAATCACATTGCAAAATCTTTAAACATCCAATCAGATTCAGGTCATAAGTTAACCTTTAGTGCTCTGTGTTAAACAGATTCAAAGGGCACTCCAATCCTGATAACAAATTAATTTGTCTAACAACATAAACTGTCAGAGAAACTGATAGTGAAAGTCCAAACAAAAACGTACGCTATGAAATATATAGTTACTAACATTTGATTATTCAGTAAGTTTGAATCTCCCCTTTGTTTCTTTTGCTGACTTGCACTAGTTGTTAGTTGAATCAGTCTGTGCAAGCTACTAACTTTCTGAAAGGAATTTGATATGTAAACTTAGAAATTATTAAATGACCTCAGGTGCAGAGCTAGATAATATTGAAGATTTCCTCTTCCCTTTAGTAGCGTGACCTTTTTGTCCATCAAATTTGAAATTGTCTCAATAAAAGGACAACCTGCAAAATATTAGAATAAAGAAGAAGAAGTGATTTGGAGCATGGACTTCAGTTTGACCTCTGCAGATTTCTTTTTCCAAACACGAGCATCTGCATCTTGGTGCACAAAGTCTAAAGACCTCTGAGATTCTTACTCAAAGTCAACAAAAAACAGCTGAAATACTCTAAAAGCAGACGAAATTCAGGAGGAAACGGACGCTGATTTAGGGTGCCAGTTTTCTTGTTCGCCAGCTATTCTTGGTTACAATGGCGGTAGTTTGTTCCCGTCACAAGGGACCGGTTGAAATTGTGATTTCCGCATGATTCACGTTAGAAAGTGGGAGTTTCCCCTCCCAAACCAGAAAGAGCTTGTTTTTCTACTGAAAGATCTGGGCTATACTCTCAAAGGCCACATCTAGTAAGGTTGACAGCAAAATCATTGTCACGTTTTAGGAGCTTTCCGAGCTTAACCGTTTCAGAGATCCCACATGGAGACGGCCATTTGTCTCCAATTTGCACCCAGATTGAGTTATGATGATCTTGGCTTTGAACAATATGGACTTCATTTCTTTGGAATGTATGTGATTATGAGATCAAAATCATAAGCGAACCATGTGACCACGCTTTAAAGGTTTTCTCTGAAAGAAAAACAATTGCTCTTCTATCAAAAATGAAAGGGTGCTTGTATTCTTTGTAAAACATTAAAGTTTCCAAAGACTTATTTGACATTATACTTCTGAAATAATTAGAACCATAGCTTCTCCTCAACCTTTTCTGTGGGTTGGCCACTGGGCATTCAATATAGTTCCCCCCAAATAACAAATTAGACTAGGGTTGTCGTTTGTGTGTGGGTTGGGCAAATTTAGACTTTAGAGTAAAACAATGAGTTTAATTTGAGGATTTTCACTTGCTACTTCAGTGGCAAGAAAGGCTGGACATATATGCGATGCCTTGGCAGGATTTTAGCTGACCAGTGCCACCAGCAACCACAATCTTTGATCCCTCAATAGGCGCGTCTTCATCATCTCGAGATTGCCAAATAGCCCGCTATTTCTGATTTGGGAAATAATCCTGAAGTTTCAAATCGCGCCTTCATCAGCTCGAGATTCGACCTCGAAACTTAAAAACTCGACCTAGAGAAATTAGCTTGAGATATTTTGCTCAGCGTTCGCGCATAGGGTGAGTCTTCGGTCTGGTGAAGACGCACCGGACAAATAGCTGGATATTTTGCAAACTATCCCAAATTTCCCAATATATCTTGGGATGACAATCCCGACCAAATATCCCGCTACTTGCAACTTCAGGCTGATGAAGACACAAATTAGCTGGATAGTTTGCGATCGGGATAGTTCAAATAGCGGGATATTTGACAATCTTGAGCTAGTGAAGACAGGCCGAAAGATGCTTTTTGAGCAATACCTAATTATCTATGCCTGTCTCAGCATCTTGACTGATCCAAAAGTCGACTGAATAGAGCATACATGTCGGTAGCATCAATCAAGGAGGATTAATCCGTCACTCTTCATCATATTATCAGGAAATAAACAATAGACGAATCAGAGCAGGTCAAGTATAGTGCACTCTACTAATATCCAAAGATATCTTGTTTTGTTGTTATGTCTTCTGTAATGATTTCATTTGTCAAAAAATAGAGTCCTAAGCAAGTTTCTCCATTATTATGAATCCAGGAACATGTACATGTATGTGAGGCTTGTGAGCCAGGGAAAAAAAAGGTAGCTTAGCGAAATGCACGAAAAAACGCGTCCTGAAGGCAAAATGCATATATTTTTGAAAATCGTAATTATCCTCATGCAGAGAAAGAACTACATGGATAGGATATGAAGCTGGTAAAATGTATTTACTTTCATGATTAGGGTTAATATAAGGTAAACTTACATTCAGATATATGTCATCAAAGAACTTTTGATGAACAAACTTTGCTAACTGTTATGCATTTTTTGTTTCGCAAGTTTCCTTTCGTGCCATGGTGCCACTACAATTCACTATCATGTAAATTCAATGAGTGGTCAATATTCACAAATGTTTCATGCCCCTAACATACCTCACCTTTGCTATTGAGGACAGGATGTAATTTTATAGGAATTTTACAGGAATTTTCTCTTGGTTAGAAAGTGTAAATAGGTAGTAATTCCGACACAAACATAAAGATTCTGAAATTTTTAGAGTCCTTAAAAGTCTCCAGAGTCAGATGCAAAACAAATCACAACCCCAATACCGTTACATTTTAGTCTTTTATTTTCATCAAACCATAGCATAAAAGGTTGTACCGGTAAGCAAAGCCAAACTTTGAGTGCCATATTGGATGAATTATTGTGCATGGTGTGAGGAGGGGAAAGAAGAAAGAACTCTAAAGTCAAACTTGTTGCTTTTGGAAGGTGACATAAATCTCGGCTTTCATCATACCATTCCATTCCACAAGTCAAGCATGAGCACTGTTTGCAATTGCTCTTTCAGCTCGCTGCTGTGCTTAAGTTATGACAGGCATGGCATCAAGGTGACAGCTAACTCCGGTAGTAGAGGTGTACCAAGTTCACATCCAGACAACTCTTTGGGGAGAGGGTAATACCTGTTCCACTGATGTGCTCCAAAATGTTGTGTTACACTTGCTAAACAAAAATTCTTTATCTTTGATGGAGTTTGAATAGTAATGATTTACTTCTTGACTTACATTAAATTTTTGATTTTGCTTCTTTTATCGCCTATCTGTCTTAGGTTGCGTTTATCTAGCAAATTTTTGGCTAGAATCGGGTTTCTCAAACGTCTTTCAGGCAAATTTAGAAGTAGATAAACGCAAAGCCTTTTTTAAAGGGCTTTAGATATGGGCATATCTAAAGACGCAAAAAGGTGCGTTTTGTATGTGACATACAGCCAGAATCACGTTTCTGAGAGGTCGATAAACGCAAAGCTGTTTTGAACGTCACATACAAATACCCAGGTGTTGTGTACAAGCATGTGTGTGAAGTTAACCTCCGAGAAACTGTCTGCTTCCCGGGTCAAAACAGCTGGGCAGACACAAGGCCTTTATTTTGAATCGTGAAGAGTAGATAAACGCAACATCCCGCAAATCACGATCGTATAGTGGGGTATAATAGTGGGGTTCGATAGTGGGGTACGATATGTACATATCTAGTGGCAAGCCTAGATAAACGCGCTCTAAGTCTGCTAAAATGATTTTTTTTTTTGTCTACAGGTATTCATTTTGGATTCTATTGTTGATGGGATGGGCATTGGTATCTTGGTCCATCAATCCTTCTAAATGCATCTGACATTGAACCATTGTGAAAACTTTACATATACCATTATAACTTATAGGTAAAGAAACTGCAAAATAAACCTTACATTACCTCACCTAATATGTCTTTTTTGTTAGAGGAAATGCTTTATGTTACAGTGTAGACTTTAAAATAATGGATCATTTAGGCCTTGCAGTGACAAAGTCAAGGACTAAACATCTGGCAGAATTTCAAGCAGAAGTAAAACAAGGACGGTTTGTTTCGAAGTATGTTGGGTTCTGTATCGTGCTGACTGCTCAGGGTACTTTTCAAAATGGCGGGGTGGATGATGAAATATTAATTCAATTTAAATGGAACATTAAGCACTTGTGTTATGAAGTATAATGTACATGTACATGTATATGTCTATGGAACTTTTTACAATTATAACTAAGTATGAGTTTTTTTTAAAAGTGCATTTATAAAACACCCTCAGAAAATGAAGAAATACAAATAGGCAAATGTTATTCCATGTAACTCCTGCAACCTTTTCAGGAGACCGGACACCAACATCCTCACCACCCACAACCCTGTAGAGTGTAGGAGTGTTCGAGGAATTCTTTCTATGAATGATCCCATTCAGACTCTACACACATGGGAGATCAACTCTGAATTATATAGTGGGCTCAGCTGTGACCGACTGATGAAAGATTTGATAGGCCCCGACCAGGTCAATCCATTCGCTGTCAAAATGAAAAATATCCAGTCTTTCCTGGGGAATAATTGTCATTGTAAATTCTCTACCTGTGAAAACAGTCCTCTTTCAATTTGGACTTTGTTCTAGCATGGAACTACAGTGTAGGACTAGCAGAATCTGGTTTTAGATGGTCAACATTTAGGGTCATCTTGTGTATTCAGAGCTTGGATGACACTCTCAGATATGCAATTGTATCGGTAATGGATTAACTTTGGTTTACACAGTATGTTTAGGCTTTTCTACATTGTAAAAATTGAAAACTTTAACTTGTTTTACTGATGTGGAAATTGTCTCTCAATATTTACATTAGGCCATATTAATAATATTGCTGATAATATTCCATTCTCGTACATAGCAAATATATCACATTATAATATAACGTATTTATGAACTTCCAAGTTCAAAAGGACTTTGGCTATATTAACCCGGCTCAAGCTTTGACAACTATAGTGCTCAGGGCATACATGTACAAGGAGTAAATGTTACCAGGTACCCACTTACTGGTACTGTGTGGCACATATGTTTTTGCAAGGCTTTTCAGCAACCACATTAATGACAAACAACAAAAACAAAAACATCTACAACACCAGCAACAACAAAACGGAACAAGAGGCCCTAATCCTGCCGAAAAGCAACAGAAGTATCCCCAACCCATAAAAGGTAACAC
Source organism: Strongylocentrotus droebachiensis (assembly GCA_035222895.1). Taxonomy (NCBI): domain Eukaryota; kingdom Metazoa; phylum Echinodermata; class Echinoidea; order Camarodonta; family Strongylocentrotidae; genus Strongylocentrotus; species Strongylocentrotus droebachiensis. The sequence goes on from JAVYIG010014051.1 coordinate 11,273, forward strand.
AACAGATACATTTTGTGTGTCCACTTATCAGATTTGGTGAGTCCCTGTTTCAAGGAGCAACTGCTAATCAGGAAGCTATTATGTGAACGGAAAGGATATGACTAGTATCCCCTACTACTCCACCACCATAGGACCTCCTTCTAAACACCCACTACATATAGTATATTGACTTTTTGGATTGGAGAAAGGTAGAATCATTACTAGAATATATCTTACAGTTACACCATCACTTTAGGCATCAGTTGTGTCTAAGAACTGAATTTTTCCCTTTTCTTGTATTTTGATCACGTTTCATTGTTCCTGCCATGTGGAAAAGTTCTCACATGTTTCATTGTGCATTGATAGTACTTTAAGTAGTTCTCACAAGTAGTTCTCACACATTTTGGGTAACAAATACATATTATGAGAAGGCCTCCACTTTACTGTCCATCCTTATGATTTGACATATCCTTGCATGCTACAATTGTGAAAGAAGAAAGTTCATGAGATCTCATATGAAATGGTGTACATACTGTAGTAGTAGTAGGTGAGAAAATATGCTTGTAAAATTGGTGCTTTGGCATTTGCTCAGGAGGTACTTGCACCAGGCTTTATTTCATGAAAGATTAAAGGTGTAAAGTCAATTGTTGCAATTGGGTTGTAGTTTAGGGTAAGGATGGGTCAGGAAGATTAGTTTTAACCCATACTGAATTCAGTCATTCACATAGGCTTTTAATACAGTAATCAACCAGTTTATGAAGTTACATGCAATAGGTTACTACAGATTCCTGCTCTGGATTACTTATTATTACTAATATCGTGAGCATTTTCCAGGTCGTTTAGAGTCTATATAACCCCATTAAGTGCGTGCTGGTAAAGAAATCGGAGATGATCACAATGTACCTTGGTTGCGTTAAAATCATGTTACACAATGCGATTGAGTTACATGTAAACGATATCACATTCAGGAGTGGTTCAGTGAGAGTATCGTATCCATGTTAAACATTATTCCACCAGCAATTACAGGTGAAAGAAAGGTTATGTGCTCCAAGGGTATGATTTGAGAGCGGAATGATTTATAGAGACATAGGTTAACATTCCACATGGCACTCGCTCTGTTATGGTGACCTTTAATAACTTCCCCAATAAATTAAACGCCAACCTCATTTACACATCATCCATTTTCAGGAAACATAATTTCCAGTATGAACCTTTTTTTGTTTGTCATTGGCATGAAAGCTGTAGTGGATATAAGTCTTTCTATTATTTTAAACAGAAAAAGTTTTGTATCCTTTTGAAAACTCGTTTACAATGTAGCATCCTTGTGAAAACTTGTTTAGCAATAGACAGTGCTCTTGCTTTTGTTGCAGGGGGAGGAGTGGGGGGGGGGGGGGTGTTTGTGGGGCAAGCTTCCAGTTGCGCAAGCAACATACATGTACATGTACGTTGGCTTTTTTGGGGGGCTTATATAGTATTGCTTCAGTGACGATAGTGAATTTGGGTGGTCTAATGGTAACATTGAATTGCATGAGATTATCATGAAACTACCAATTTCTATTTTGTGGGATGTTTTACATCTAGCTGCCATACTGGCCACAAAGCTAAGCATTTTTAGGTTGCCTGACGTTATGAAAAAATGCTTTTGTTGTGTCCTGTATAATAACTATATAACTATATAACTGCAATTTGAGCATAATATCAGTTTGTCATTTTAATTTGTTAACTTCTACATGTATGTACATGTATTTGGTTTTTCTCTCACTATTTCCTGATTCAGATTTTTGTGCCAATGTTGCCAAACAAATTAAAACCTTCTAATTTTCTATATGAAGTACTCTAATCTGTTTGGGTACCCCCCCCCCCCACCAAGTCATGAATCTTAGTTACATTGCCAAATGTTTTGTGCTACATTTTAAAAATCAAATTCCTGAAGAAATGACTTTGTGACCTTGTGTGAATGGGTATGACTTTGTTCATGACATTAGAGTGTAAACCTACTCACAATACAGAATACGTGAATGTAGATGTGCATGACTACTCTCTAATATGAGACCACATTCTAACTCTGAAGACTGGTCTATGTCAGTCCTCAGAGTTAAAACTTTCTACATTTACCCCAGTTATATTTTCTTTATGGTATCAATTTTCCCTCACGTAAAGTTATAATGTGGTTAAAATATACCAATCACCTAAAAAGTTGAGCTTAAAGTTGTATACAGCTAGAATGCTTAGAAGCAACCTCAACAAACTTTATCCAGTATCATGGGCTAATGGATTAGGCTTAATGAACAAGAAAATGAACAATATTTTAAAACAATCTGCGCAGGTCCTTGTTCAATTAATTTCAAAAGAAAATATCAAATTTAAAAAATTTGAGGTGGGCCAAAAAGCGGAAGGAGCTAGGAGAGCGTGAGAAACAAGGAATTCATTTTATTTGGCCTAATATTAAAGACGTATAAACTAGGCCCATTTACTCAGCACACACACCGTTTTGAAAAATCATCAATTAAAAAAACAAAAACATCAAAAACTGTCGGGGTATGCTTAATCTGTGTTTTTGGTGAGTAGAGCGCATGCAATCGCATCAATGTTTTGAAAGTGAGCATTTACACTGCAAAATTCAGTGACTTTCTGCCAGCATTACATAATACCACACTCCAGAGGCGGATTTTTTTAACATTTTGTTTTTTTTGTTGTGTTTGCCGGCAGTACCAGTGGCTTAGCCACTTCCGATGAAACACTGGAACATAAAGGTCAATGATTTTTGCATGCAGCTTTTGTAACTTTTCAGAAGAACATGCATCGTGACTCGTGAGCCTACAGTAATTTGTAATAGATAATATAACCTACATCAGTGCATTCTCTCTTCCTAATTGCTTTGGCGTCTGACACAAAAAGAGAATGTTTCCTGTTAAACATCCACTGTCTAGATGTATGTGTCATATAATTATGTCTGGCTATTGTTTCTGTGTTTGATAAGGGTTCATTGACCATTCATCATCAGGTTATAAGTCTTCTGTATAGTCTGATGTAACATGCTTTTGTAATAATCTTATACAACTGGCCATTTTCGTAATGTAATCAAATTTAATGCCTAAAGGTATAAGTTTTAGGTATGAGCATTTAGAATACAATGCTTCTATTTGTTAATTTGTTTGTTACATGTAGACTGCTAAGAAAGCATGTGAATGCTTGTAAGTACATTGTAAGCACTGAGAAAACAGGGGACCAATGGCTTTAAGTCCTCTGAGGCACTTGGTAATGAGGATTAATACCATACCAAAGGGTACTAGCTTGCACATTGATTTGGTTTCGAAGTCCGGACCCGGTACCTCCTGGTTAGGAGACCACTGCTCTACCACTGAGCCATTGTTTCTTCTTATCTACCCTGATCTAAATGTACATGTACTTTGTAATGTGAATAATATTACTGAAACTTTCCAGAGTTGTTTCTCCTTGTTCTCATTTTTCTGCATCATCAGGGAGGACCTTCAAAGAATAAAACATCACCATATGTTTCATTGTATCATGTAGTATGTCCATGATTGGATGCTGCCTCTGAGTAGGCGTAGCAGGTACACTGTCTTGTTAACTCTTTGCCAAGAATTCTAATTGACAAGTTCCCCATAGGTGTCTGAGGAAAGGCTAGTCTGTCATATCAGACTAGCAATTTTAATAAATCTGAAGTCTTGATCGTGTTTTTAAACATTTCAAAGTTATTTGTAGTTAGGGATCGACCATGCCTACACACTTCTGGATGGGAAACTTTAACTTTTAATACTCATAGTTATAAACCACAATTGATCTTAAGATTATGATGATAACTATATGAGCAGGGGGGGGGGGGGGGGGGTCCTTGCTCAAAGTCCTGCACTGCAAATTAAATTAAATTTCAGGTAACGACAGCTTGTAGGTAGAATGACTGCTTGCCCACTTTTAGTTTAAAACTTTGAGCATGCCTTTTGAGAACCCTCATCGTTTTTACTTTTTAGTGGATCACCCTTGATTATTACTTCAAGATTTTGTGAATATAAAGTTTAAAACTACGACAGTCTCATATGAACACAGCTAATAATGAAGTACTATAGTACTCTTAGCTTGTGTAACATGTCAAGCATGATACAATACACACGTGGCCCTGTCTTTCCAATGTTGATTCCCTCGAAGAAGGGCCACATTGTGTGCTTCTTTTCTAAAAGCTTGATACTTACAGGTCCGTGGTAATCATGGGTGCCCAAAATCTATGCCTGGAATCCCCCTCCAAATTTCTGATATCTTTATGAGTGCCTTCTGAGAACTCCTTTTTGTGGAGCCCTTGTACATTTTGTAGTTGTACTTTCTTGATTATGTACATATTGGCATTTCAAACTAAATTGTTTATTGTTCTCCTGGGTATGGAATGGCAGGAAAGATGAAATGCATCTCAATGTGCATAAATAAATAAATAATAACTTGATGTCGTGCAAATTTGAGAACCCATTAAAAATTTGTCACTTTAAACTTGTTAATTCTTTTGTTAAGAGTCTTTGGCCCATTTCACATATTAAAAACATGATTACAAAAATCAACCAGTGGTAGATGTAATACCTTGGCCCTTTGCCTCCTGAGAAAATGTAAACGTTACAAACAATTACCTCCTATAATAGTCCTGGTAGTAGTAGGCTAGTATGTGTACATGCTTCTACTGACTTCTGCATTTTAGAGCACTGTATAGGGGGTAAGCTGTGTACTCAAGAATTATCATAAGCTTGTGGCCATGAACTTAGGTCAAAGTTTGAGACATCGCATGAATGTATAGTTAGTCAGTCATTTCCTCCCTATGACCAACAAACCTTGCTAAGTTACAACAGCTTCTGTATGGCTTCAGTGTAGGTGATGGGTTGCCGCAGCAACAGCTTGGTAGCAATTTGGTAACATTCTTGTTTTATCAACTTGGCTGTGAGCCGACGATCCTGTGGAGAGGTTGTTGTCTATTCTTTATTCATTTAATTTGTTTGTTAGTGTTGCTAACAATGTAGTCCTAGGAGATTATGTTGTGTGAAAGGGGGCGAGAGACGATGAATGCTATGGTGTGAATGGATTCATATATATACCTATAGTATAGAGAGGATAAACTGCTGAAGGAATAATATGGATGATATCACATTGTATCCATTAACTCTTTATATGCCACATAGATACAAGTAATGTCCCTGTGTCACATTGTATTTATTATGAGATACGGTGTGTGAAGATATATTAAATGCTTCACGTCCAACCCAGGGCGCTTCATCAGGCTGACTAGTCTTTGGTGGCAATTGGTTGTTGACCTCTGTGCCTCCAAAGCCCAGACTGCCTGATGAAGCATCCAGAAGTGGACTTGAAACCTCCCGAGCTAAAACAAAGTGAGTCCAGTTGACTTGTTTATAAAATGTTATGTTATTAATCTATTGCCTGAATGACTGAGAACATCCATAGACTTTTATCATTTGAACAATTGTCTTTGTTCCTTTGCAGAAATCCAAGAGATCACCCTCACAGAAGACCCTGATTACTTCCAGCAGAAGCTCAAGGATCTCTACGTCCAAGGAGGAGGAGATTGTCCAGAGAAGAGTATCACAGCCATCTACCATGCTCTCAACATCAGTCTTCCAGGATCCTTCATCTATGTCTTCACCGATGCCAGATCCAATGATTACGAGCTCACCAATGAGGTCCTCAAGCTTATCCAGGAGAAAGAAAGCCAGGTAAGAAAGGAATTTCTAGAGGTGTGATACAGGGAAAGTAGAGATCTAATTTTTGTATGATACAACATTTAGATTGGAGTGGGACCTTGATTCCTTAGTGAGTTTTTGTTCAAAACAGTGTTTTTTGGTGTTTTGCTGTAAAATGTTGCCTAAACTAACATTTCTTTACAGGACAGTCAGACTAGGAAAAAAGTAATTCTAAATGCAGCGTCGAATGTCCTACTACTAGCATTTCTTGATGCAGATACATAGGACAGTCATGGTTCTTTTTGTCATCCTCTAGCTATATTTTGAGTGAGATGATAGTGGTTGTGTTCTCTCTTACTTATTCACTGCAATGCTGGTGCTGTACAATTTGAAAACTTGTCTTGACGTGGTCTTTATTAGAATACAGTGTAGGATAATATATTAGAACCAATGGAGCAGTAGTGCCATATGATCATTTTCATAGCTAGTCATGAAAAATTGAACAAGTCGGCTGTGTGGTACGGTTTCTTCCTCAAATATTATTCTCACATGTTCTCGAAGACGATTATTGATGACAGAAAGCGAATAGGATCTAGGGGTGACAACTGAACCTTAACATATAAAGATGTTTTCTCTGGAGAGAGCACGGATCACATTTCAGTTGAGGGAATGTTAGAACGTGTGAAGGAACGTGTAAATGAATGTACAGAGGATCGAGCGTGCTGTGAAACATCAGTCAACAGCCAACAGTTGTCCTTCCAACCATAACTTCCTATACTAGCAAAGAACTGCCTTGCCTATAGCCTGTTCACACGATAAGAAATTCATACTGAACTTTTATAAAGAAACGTTACTTTTAAAGAATCATCATATAGCAATGGGAGCATTCAGACTAGATAGCAACATCATATAAAGAAACAAATTTTGTAGAGGTCAATTGGCGTGACATTTGGCCAATTATCAGTGCCACCCAGCTACCGGTATACGGTTTTTGGCGGTATATTGATTTTTTATTGAGTTTTCGTAAGAAATGATGATGAAACAGGCATTTCACTATGTCTTGTATATGATGTTTCATTATAATATATTCAGACTAGGGAAAAATGTATTTATAGCTGATGCGATTCTTGTATAGCTGTACAATAACTTGTGGTAGTCTGAACACACAGGGTAAAACACTCTCTCCTAGCTAGTGCCACTGAATCATCAACTCTGCTATTTTCCCAGCTGTGAAAGGCCTTGGCGGGTCTGACTGATTTTTGACAGGAAATTAGCAAAAAGCAGGAGTAATCTGTTGAAGACTATCTGATTTTTAGGTGTGAAAAGTGGCTTCTAGCTGTCTTTCATCCCTTTCCTACTGAAATAGAATACGAAGAATCGAGGAAGGAAGAGCGATATCTTTAGGTCTTAGATGTGAGACAAAGAAAATCTCCAAATTAACATAAGGCAAAAGTGGGGGTAGATCAGTCTTTTGTTTTGTACAATGTCGGCCGGCAGTTGAAAAGATGTTTTAACCCTGTCGTTGTTTCAAAGGTGTGAGAATAGAGAATTTAGCTAAGAAATTTTGATCCAAAATAAAAGATTGAGTTTTTGAATTGCAAGTATAATCTTAGGGACTTTGAGATAAATAGATTTGACTCTTTTAGCTGCCGAATACTTTGGTTTGATCACTACTTGACAGGATTCTATGATTTGAAGTTATTAACAGCATTTCATTATTTTTCTTTTTTCTTTCAAAGATACAAAGTTGTAACCAAAGTATTTTAATGCTAATCATTCCAAAATTAGGTCTGCATATATACATGTATGTTGACAGTCCTCTCATAATTGCAAAATTCACCTGTGTGCAGACTTTACAATTCAACAGGTGTATTCATAATGCATGTAGTTGATATACGCCTACAAGATACTCTGAGAAATAAATCTTCTTTTTACACTTTTTTTAAATGTGCACCTGTCGAAGTAGATAAGTTATGTACATGTATACTGGTAGTTCAGAATGAGCCTGTAATCATGAGGCCTTGTGGGACCAGTACCCTATCTCACAATACATCATACAGAAGTCAAGGATAGACCTTCCGTAAAACTAGATCGAGAAGGCCGAGGAAACTACCAAGGTATATCATTCTGTTATACAAGGATTACATTAAAGATAACAAACAGTAATGATAGCAAAAAGGAAGTTCAAGTGAAACATGATAGGTATAGCCTTATATTGTTGTCCTTTACCTGTTTCAAAGTCAAACTATACATGCATAAGATAGTTATTTTAATATTGTATTCATGATTTTCAATGAATATTTGTACAAATTTAAATGGAAGGAATGCAAGATCGCTAGGGTCCTTCTTTTGCTACATCCCCTTGCTTAGTGATTTAATAATTTCATAGAAATCTTTGATAGACCGCTGACTGTTCCTGTTACACATGAGTCTGTTGCATATTGACATTGAACTTTAGTGCTTTGTCAGGCATGATAATTCATTTTTTACCTCTCTTTTCTTTAATATTATTATAGTAGTATCTTCTGTAATATCTGTCTAATAAAATTACAGAAATCTGACAAAGAGAGTTTCTGTGGTCTTACCAAACCCCAAGAACACAAGCTTTACGATGTTAAATGATACTTTGTAAACACGTCTGCTTGCCTCTATCAAATGACAAGATTCAATATTTTGACATGAGTTTGTTGAGTGACATGAATGCCATCACCTCTTCTGAAAAACTGTGAAATATTCTGAACTGTACCTTGATAAATAATGACTGTTCAGTAGAGCAGATGCTTTCCTGCATTGGTTACAAAGCCGAGTCTATCAACAAGAAATTAGGACTTAAGGTCACCTTAGCAATCCATCCATCCCATTTTGTTGTCAATTGAATTACTGTACATATTCAGTTCCTTTTCTTTTCACTTAATTGACCATGGCTCAAGGGACCTGTCCTTGGCTGACCTTTGACCTGTGACCTTGCTGGGGTTAGCAGCAGGGGAGGTCATTAGCACAGTGGGTAGTGTTCAAAGGGGAGAAGACCAGTCAAGTACAAATGATGAAGGTTATCTAAATAGATTCATTCCAGAGGAAATGGCTAGCATGAGGGAGAAACTCTGCTGTCTGGGTTTGATTTATGAAGGCATACTTGGAATTACAAGTTTGAGTAGAACTAGAAATGCTTTGATTTTGCCGCTTATTAATACTAACACAGTAACAGTCTCTTTATCCAGTGTCTCCAGTAGCCCCTTTCTCTTTCTCTCTTTCTTTCGTCGTTGTCCTTTTTTACTGCCCCTGGCCTGCTTTTTCTTCCTGTCTACTTTCCTCTCTTGTAGCTAATTTGTGTCTACCTTACCTATATGTTCATTGTTGATTCTCTTTAGGCCATTTATTTGTTATGCCTACATTGTAGTATCTCTCCCTGCTAATTTATGTGTTTTGCCTAATTTATTCTCCATCTCTAATTCTCTATCTTCCTTTAACACTCATGTATCTTGTTATATTTGTTTACTTTTATTTTGTATTTTTAAATCAGGGATGCAGCTATGTACAGTTTTTTAAAATCCTTTTGCTGAATCCCCAGACATATTTAAACGAAACAGTTAGCACACTAAGTAGCTGATACTTTGTGATATAAATCACCTTTCATAGTTTCAACAGTTCAATTACAACAATCTGTATGATTCCTTTTACACTGTCAAATCTTACAAATGATAAACAAATGCATGCACATGGATAATTGTATTTACACTCATTAGTTTTCAGTTTCTAACTACCCTTGCTATTTCTTTATTTTGAACTACACCTGTACTTACTCTTGAAGAATAATTGTGTCAGGCCTGTTTTGTGTCTTTTCTTTAGGGTTTTTCCTAGCATGAGATCACTCATCTCCACCCTTCTCTTGCCTTCCCTCCCTTCCTTCCTTCTCTTCCTCCTATCGTCATAACCTGTCCTTCTCAAGGCAATCCTTCTCTTTCAACTCTAACTGACCCTTAACCAGCTTCAAGCAATAGTTATTTCAGAGAGTATCATCGAATATTAGAAAATCTCAGCTATATTGACCTACTACAGGTTGGAAAATGTCTTATAGGGATACAATGGAACAGATTTGATACCGTAGATTCATATTGCAGTGTCCAGAATTTTTTTATTGATAATCTTTTTATTTTATCTTTTTCATTCAAAGCGGAAAAAGTTCTGTGATGAAAAGTAAAGAATTTTTATTTTCACTCTGTCCTCTTGTTGACTTCTTCTATGTACTATACATTTATGTTACTTTGAAATTAAAGCAAAGGTAATTCAGAAAGTTTAGTATACTGAGGAGTTAGGACCCCTTGAAATATTGTAAATGAAATGAAACATGCATAAATAATATAATGACAAAGACAGATGTCATTGTTTTAATGGGAACGTATATTTAGGTATATTATGAACAATGAGATGGAAACTTTGGTGAGAAAGAGATGACAAAAAGAAGGTGAGGGACACATAAAGAAAGTAAATGTGACATGAATGTAAAACCTGGTAGAAAAAAGTAAGGTAACGAATGACACCAGAAGTCCTGAGAACTCAGATTCAGCAGCCTGGATTTGATATCAGTGATGCATCTAGCACGGATGAAAAGGATGCTGGAAGTGTTTGTTGGTTCGTGTCAGCGATGAAAGCAGGGCCATGCATTGGAGCACAGACAAGTCAAAGCGTATTATTTGTAGAAGATAACCGGTTTGCATGAGCCCTTGATACCTCTTGGTCGCGACAGACGCTCAGCTCATTGCCATGCCGATATACTGTCAACAGAAGTTGAGAAGAGATACAACGTCTTTCCTGTCAGGGAGCAGCAGAAGAGGGATCTACAAGGGATGCTCCTCATTCTACACAGACTATCAACAAAAAACTCATTTTCTAGTCGCAATGTAGGTCACATAAATACTCTCTGATCTGTTTCACAGTTTCAGCCTTTTTTCGTATGAAATGTCAAGTTTTACTAAGCTTTACCTTGCAATTTCTTTGGAAATGTAGTAGGGTGTAACATGTATTTTACTTCCTTTGTCTCAAAAGGTTCTCTCGTCTGTTTTTGTATCCGTCTTGAGAGTTTCACAGAACTTTCCTTTTTAGCTGTCACAGTTTGACTAGTTTCTTCTACTAATTAGCGTCAAACAGCCCCCTATCTGTCCTCTCTGTGTCTGCTTTGTCTCAAATGATCATGTATCTTTCAATATGTTTGTCTCAAAGTTTACCTATCACTTTTTTCCTCATTTGTTTAAAACAAATTCCTTTCTGAGTTTCAATATTTTATTCTGATTTGTCTCAAATTTTCACTTCTTTCCTCTAAAATATTCACTTTATTATTTTCTGACAATTGCCTCAGGGTTCTTTAATTAAACACATATTCTACCATTAATTGCCTATTGTACTTTTAAAAACAAACAACAAAAACCAAATGTAAAACTTGGACTGTACTTGCAAATCCTGACAAGCAAAACACATACAAATGTTAGGGTCCCATGGTGCCCTTATTAATATTGGGATATAAATCAAATCCTTTTGCTGGGATGGTGTGTATTCCTGAAGACAGCAGAGATCTCCCCTGATTAGCAACAAATCTGTTAATATGGGTGTAGGGCAGGGAACCCGATCCACCAGAAGCCTTCTGCTATTATAGGAATGGGCGAAAATAAACAGCCGCAGATACCAGTCCCAGTCTGCCTTTCTACCCCCTTATTTGATTATACCAGTTAGCATGACCTTTATTTCCACCCTCTTATATCCTCCAGTACAGGGTTTGAACAGGGACCATGGGCAGATTTGGTTTAGTCATAACTGTAGATACATATTTCTGTCTTTATAAATTTATTTTTGTCATAGTGGCCTTCAAAAAAAGTATTATAATGAGATTTATCTCATTATCTCGGAACTTTAATCTATTGTGTAATTCATAATGGCTGCAACCCCTCATTATGAGGTTCGTGCTATTACTTATTTCGAAAGGAATTTTATTAAAGACTCATTTGATATGAATACTGAATAGTCCTTTACATGTAATTATCAAAGAAAACTTAAGTGTTCCTGCATTTGTTTATACATGTATATATAAAAAGAAAAACATGTATCATGAATATGAATTTTCAAGATCGAATTCCCAAGGGGTTTTTATTAAATAGTTTTAAAATAAATTGTTCTATTCAGTGATATCGAGGATATCATTGGTTAATTTCAATCTGCAAAGAGTAAATTTTAGGATAGTGCAAAGGTGAAAAGGACATTACTTCCTCCGGGATGTTGAATGATCATATCAGATGCCCAAATTTGTTTGAATGTAGAGTTGAATGATTCATGGTTTAATGTGCAGGAATCATCACATGATTAGATAGAAAGATTAACGGTGCTGGATATCTCACAGATCAGCTAGCCTCACATACTGTAACTCACTGTGTCACTGTCTGTGTTGGCATGGATTTGAAAAAAGAGAATAAAGAAAGAAATTGGTTCGGTCTCATATTCAGATATACAATGCGTTTCAGAAAAAACGAAACCGAGAATTATTGATGTTCTATCATAACTTTATCACAATTATAAGTGACCATATGGTAGGAATACTCCCCAGGAAGTGGAGATGCTGGGCATTGTACGTGAATAAATCCAATGACCGGGGTTATAATGTCTGTAAAGCGCTTAGAGACGGTATTCCGTATGAAGCGCTATGTCAATCCAAATTATTATTAATATTTAATAATGATGATTGTTAGATTTGTGCCAGGTAGAGAACATCATTAGTTATTCAGAAGTAGAAGGTGTAAAGTGAAACCCATTTGGCTTGTTATCAGGGTCATACACTCTCTACAGCTTTGAAGAGCGCTGTCCATTGCCTTCCTGTGGAGTAGGCAAGAGCATTGTCCCCTAATGCTACCAGCTCCTCACTGATATCTTTTAGCTCCTTCTTCTAGGGCACCATGAAATGGATGACTGCACGTTGCTAAACAACATCCATTGAAAAATTCACTGCTGAACTTAAATCTTATCACCTGTAATGGGAAAGGTGAAATATTCATGCTACATACATGTAATTACGTCACCGAATAGCTGCTCTTTTGGTCAGTCGGGCTATGAACTTGTTAAATGCCCCTATACATAGTCAGATATATGCCTACATAACATCTTTTCCAATGTTAAATCTGTAATTTGTATTTACAACCGGGTCTGATCTGAGCCTCAGAACCTGGGATGTACATGTAATTTGCTTTGCCAATGTAAAAATTAACATTCAGAAATTTTTATGAATTATGATAATTACTGAATAGGGTTGTTTTGGGTTTTAAACTTTCAATTGGAAATGTCACGGTTTATTCAAATAATCTTTTTGATGCATGATTTTGTGGTATTATAATAAGTGGTTGAAGTCCATGCTTTACAATCATCAGCCCTTACGATTTGATTTTTTACTTTGTCATCATTCGTCATAATTAGTCATGACTAGTTAGGCGTCCATATGGAATATATGGTATTTGAATGTCATAAATGAATCATATTTTCCTGATTATACTGAAAGTCCATGCTTTTCCTATCTTATGTATTGCAGGTTGTTTTCGTCATGACTGGGGATTGTGGGAATCAGTCTCACCCAGGGTTCCAAGCCTACGAGCAGATCGCTGCCACCAGCTCGGGTCAAGTCTTCATGCTTAACAAGTCTGATGTAGATCTGGTAAGTAGAAAGCGTTAATTCTTAGTCTGGCTCTTAGTCTGGCTCTCAGGCTAAATGAGTTAGACATGCTGTCTGTGTGTGCAAGGAGTAGGCAAGGAGTTTAACTGAGTCTGGAGTAAGAAGACTATCATCTCTCCCTGTTTCATCATATAAAATGAAAAGCCAAGAAAAGGAGGGGATGAGAAGGGGGTATATAGGTGTACAGTGATAATTTGTTCATTCTCTGGACCTATTTTCAATGAAAAGAAGAACAAATTCTTCTTCCTTGTATTTTGGCTATGAATTTTGAAATCAGATATTTCATATATTCTGTAAGCTTTGACATCAAATTATGACCAGTGGTCTGTTTCAAATTTATAAGTGAGTTGAATTTTGAGTGTAAAATCCAAGAAGATTACCTTATTATAAGATGAATTCATTTTTCGATGAAACAGTAAATAAATGTTTTGTTACACAAACATTCAAGAGCCTACATGTACATGATCATTAGAAATGATGCAAAGGCATAACATATATTAGGGTGAGGCACTGTTGCAATTTTGAGCAATCACATATTGGTTGATTTTATCCTGTACATGTATTTTAAAAGGCATGTGGTGCAAACATTTACAATTTGCCGTCCTGTTGAACCCCACAATAGCCCCTCCTAAAATGAAATGCACATTTTCCCATACATAGAAACACCTCTGCAGAGAATTCAAAAACTGAGTCTTTGAACATTCCCACTAGATCTCAACTGACAGTTTTTAGGGAGAGAATAAAAAACATATGGTTTTAACAAACTTTGCTGAAAAATATGTGAACATCTATGTAATGTTATCCATCTGGTATAAATCAATCAAACACTGATAAATTGATGTAAAAGGAAGAAGAAAGTGAAGGCAGTCAAGAAATTTAAAATGACATTAATCTAAGCAAGACATCTTTTTCCTTTTTGATATGAAGATGTCTCATATTTAGGATTGAAATCAAAGGGAAATTGTTTCAATACACCTCTTTAAGATGCCATTTAAGATACTTCTCCAGATGTTAAGATTCAAACTAGATACTGATCACATGATATGATAGTTTGATAACTTACAACCAGGGACTTGTAAGGAAATGACTGACTGCAGGGTAGATTGCTTGCAAGGACAGAGGCAGATATAAATATCCCCACACGTTTCTTTGTGATGAAACACAAGTTCCTTTTAAGATGCAGTCTTGGATACATCTCTGTCAATATAGGAACTTGGTTGCCATGGTTATTGTTGGATGTAAACCACACCCAATTTTAAGGGGGGGGGGGGGGTATGATTTCCTAGTAAAAGAAATATTTACATACTATTAGTAATGATTCCTTTGAGGTTTGAATCACCCTTCAGTATATGTCCTTGGCTAATTTTTCTTAACATAATATTGAGATTTACACATAACAATTGGTTGTTTAAAAAAGCTCAACATATCGTCCCTATTTTCACGAAGTGACGGTAGTGAGGAAAATCGTCACGCAAATTAAAAGCGATTTTCCTCACTACCGTCACTTCGTGAAAATAGGGACGTTATGTACCAACTCCAGTAGAGTCTTTAAACTATTTTGTATGCTGAGTTGAATTATAAAAAAAGGAAACTACATGTAATATAGCCCAGTCTTTCAGGGGCTCTTTTGTCATGGGGGCATTGGTCTTACAAGGTGGATGAAATGCAGGAGAACATGACCGTGGGTTTGGATGTTGATGAGGAGGGTTGGATCATCCTCTTTACATTTTTTTTCCCCCTCCCTTTCTTTCCCCTCTGTCCTCCTATTTAACCTGCCGTCATTTGGCGTGTGTGTGTTTGGGAGGGGGGGGGGGGGGGCAAGACCGTTGTAGTTAGACCAGAAGACATTCACTTTTTCGTACAATATGTCAAAGTTCAAAATTAAAAATTAAAATGTGTTGAATTTGCCAAACTTACATCATAAAAGTTATGAGAGGAAGCTGCACTTGAAAATATGTCTAAGCCAGAAACATTTTTTTCCTGTTTTCCTTCAATAGTATAGAGTATTTTCTGCCCTCTTTCTCCTCCCATTGTATATTTTGAGTGAAGACAGCAAAGAAATTTCCACCCCTGAAACACTTGTTACGGATTGGAGAGGTAGGATCCATATCGTTAACACTGTACAGTGTCCTTGTTATTTTGAAATATAGGCCTGCAGTCTTATTTTCGGAAGTCTTAAAAATGACTAGATACTTCACTGCATAGTTCTCTCAATTACCTCCGTGTAGGTCTTGAGTTATGACCACACAAAAGTTTGGTCCCAATCTGATTTGTTTTCAGTTCCATAGTTGCTCAATATGCATTGGAAAATGGAATCTGTGCAAGCTAAATTGAAAGTGACACCTGAAACAGTCTGAAGAAACAAGTTTATTCCAACAATAACAGTTTGGTAGAGGAATGGCATACATCTTCAAGCAGGTGATGAATTACACATGACATTCACCTTAACAACAATTTCAAATTGTACAGAAAAAACTGGAAAAATGTGGAAATTGGACAATTGGTTTCTTAGTAATATCAACCACAGACATAAAAAATAACAATGAATGGTATAATTTTAAGACTAAACTTTTCATTTATGATGGCTTCTGATTCTCTGTGGCATGATGATTCAATAATGGTGGAACAGATGTGTTTGTTAACTCTTATGAATCAATATATTCTGCATTTGTTCTGGTCAGAAAGAAAACGTGTGTACAATGATTGCTAGCCACATTGAAATTAGTGACAGAAAAGTTGAATCAACTCTAGAAGTGGTATTTTCTCCACCAGGCTCAGCAAAATTGATTTTTTATTTGAAACTACTACCACAGCTTTTAGTAAGCCCCAAATAATATTCAAATCCCATTTCTAATTTAGAGATATACCAGCCACATTTCATCATTTTATTATTTGTTTTCTTCACATAGCCAATTCTTCCAAGTAAATATTGCTATTTGCTTTGAAAATAGTAGTCCACTGTGCTATCAAGTCGGTGCCTTTCTATCACGCTGCCGTTCAGGGAAACACTGATTTCCTGCTAATTATATGAAAGGAAATTATGAGAGACTTGAGGGACTACAAAGATTAATAAATGAAAGTAAAGATAATGAGGAAAGGAGCGGGGTTCCTCCATGACTTGCCTACAAGACAGGTGGATTATAATCTCATTGTTTTCAGTTTGAATACAGTCTTGCTTTTCCGACCTGAAATACTGGCATTTGAG
The DNA here is from genome assembly GCA_035222895.1 of Strongylocentrotus droebachiensis. NCBI lineage: Eukaryota > Metazoa > Echinodermata > Echinoidea > Camarodonta > Strongylocentrotidae > Strongylocentrotus > Strongylocentrotus droebachiensis. The sequence continues at coordinate 27,852 of JAVYIG010014051.1, forward strand.
AAAATAATGTTTGATGGTGCAATTGAAGAAAGGTATAGCTTTGATTTGACTTACATTATGTAAATACATGGTGTATGTGTGAATGAATTGATACTGATGGTAATGAATGAGATACTTCAACTCTAATACAATCTCAAGTTCACAATGAAAGTATTCAGCAGCATACAATGATCTAACTCTGAAATGCCTTCAGGAAAAATGAAATTTAGAAACAGCCTTCGAAGGAAATATACAAAACATGAATTTAAGTAAGAAATTCTAACCTTTGTACTGTAAGGCATCCAGTGAACCCAAAGGTATTTTGTATACTATGTAAACTTTAAAACATTTTAAACAGATTATTGTAAACCATCAGGTTTCCTTTGAAAATAAAATTGATACTAATGAGAATTGGACAATTTTCATTGAAGAAGAGTAGTCCAAATACATATGTTTCTATTCTTTGAACCTTGGAAGGTTCAGAAGGTCATAGGAAGATCTTCTATGGAATGCCGTTAGAGCAGTGTAAAGATGATGTATATTGATCTTGATAGTCTGATCGGGATGCTAGACAGTAGGAAGCTCATCTTCTATAAATACTCCAGTCTGGGTAAATGTCAAAGGATAAGGAGGCCTGTCTTCATCACCTCGAGTTTGCCAAATAAACCGCAATTTTCAGACTCGGGATATTATCCCGAAGCTCGAAATCGCGTCTTCACCAGTCCGATACGCTCACCACAAAGTAGCTCGGGCAGGCGCAAATAAGCCCGCTATCTCCTCAATAGCGGGATATTTTGGAAACAAGACCAAGATCTCTCAGGATATTTTTTTGACCAAATATACCGCTAATTGCAACTGCGGGCTGATGAAAACAGGCCTAAGGAGGAGTGAATGAGAGTACCCCACTCCTCCCTTACCTTCTGAATGTGCCATTTGAAGCTCATCTTGAGTTATGGTAACTGAATTTCTGAGTTGCTTACATGTATATTACAGTAGCTTTTTGACCAGTAAAATGTATGATATCACTTGTTTGTGATACATGCAGTTAGGACTCCTAAAATGTATTGGTAGCTCAGTTTGTAATATCCATCTTTGCTTGTTTCTCAGCTATTATACATTTTGAACCAAAATCATTTGGCAGATCTTTTTAAAGTAAAAAACATTCAGTGTAAGATTCTTATGAATGTATGAAAGGTTATTTCATTTATATTGTTGTGTGGACCTACCATTTTCAAGAGAGTTGAAGGTTAATGTTCAGCATTATATAGTTAACCAGTGTTCATCTACTTGAAATACCCTTGTCACAATGGAGATTCTTGTAGGGATATGTACATGTACATGTCTACCATTCTGTATGGGAAGTATCCCTGTCTTAATGGAGACCATTGAGTGGAAGCATGGAAGCCATGTGCTTAGGTGTTTGTACTCCTAATTCAACAGTGGTCTTTTGCCTTTATAAATTTAATCAGAATATAAAATGGTTATTTCATGGTATGATTAAATATAAAATAAGATAGAAGACAATGCATTTTAGTGCTTAGAATCTTATGTTTACAGAGTGTATATTTCTTATACTCATCTCTTGAAAAATTGTATCGCAACTTATTATATAATGAATTCAGTCACATATTTCAATAAGGGTAGTAATATATCCAGTATGTATTTATTGGTAAGCCATGAAGTGATTAAGGATCAGTACCTTTCCCAAAGGACACATTTGGACTGGCTTGCAAAATTTCATCTTATCTCTGTATCAGACACTTTCAAGGCCCCTAACAGTTTACCAACCGATGAGTAGTGTAGCTCCATATCTGTAATGCTGACAAATATTGAACCCTTTTATCTCTGTCCTATCCTGCAGGTGTTGCGATTTGTTGAAATATCTCTGCAATCTCGTAAGGTCAACCTGCTGTCAACGGACTACGAGCATGGGGCCACTCAAGTGCATCAGGTTCCGATAGACACGAGGATAAACCAGATCACTATCTCTGTCAGTGGGACTAACAGAAACGTCACTTTTAGAGATCCTAGTGGTAAGGCCATATCAAGCTTGAGCTGCTTGCTTGAGACAAAGATAGTTCCTCCTTTCATAATTTGGCTTTTGGTAATGATTTTGATAATGCAGATGATGATAATGCAGATGATGATAATGCAGATGAATGTTGATGGTGATGATGATGATGGTCGTAGTGATGATGAACAAAACAAGATGACCTGCGTCCAGAATTTCTTTTTTGTTTCACTTCTTCACAATTTTTTGCATTTTGCCTTCCTTAACTGAGCTCGTAAAAAAAGAAGGCTACATTGATTTTACCGAAGTGCTTAACATTTGAAAGAAAGAAAAAAATTGGCCGATTGTGATCCAAACAAAATATTTAACACCAACATTATTTACCGGTAATGGGATGTGCTGCCCACACAACCCCATGGCCACGGTATGGAAGAGGTTACAATTCTGTCGACTACATGTATTTCAAGATTCATAGTTTACTCTGCAGCAGGTGTGAGATGTTATATATTTAGTTCTGTTTATTTTTCAATTTCAATTACTGTATATGTGTTTTCGCTCCCTTTGTGGTACCTCCCTTTGTGGTACAAAATGAAACAATGATTTTTTTTCTTCCATCTTTTGCAGGTAGAGACATACCATTGATAAATTCACAAAGATATAACGGTGGACAGCAGTATTTAGAGGAATTATTAACTTTAGAAAATGTGTATGTAGTTGGAATGGTTGAGCCGCTTCCGGGCACCTATGAGCTGATAACAAACTCTAGAGAGGAACATACGGTGCGTGTTACAGCCATTAGTCTTCTGGATTTCGCCTTTGGATTTGCTAGGGACCCCACGTCGGACCTAAACAATACCTTCCATAGACCCATCAGAGGTAGGTACACTTTTTGAAAGTTTTTGTATCTCTATAATTTATGCGACTTGATATTTGATTTACTTGAAACTAATTAAATTTAATTACATTAAGTTTGTCAAGCATTATAATATAAGAGACAAATATATATTAAGATTGGGATTTTACACTGATTTTCTATAAGACTTTGAAAACAAAGCATCTGTCAGTGGACACTGCTGGAGGAGCAAAAAATGAAATCATTTAAAAACTGCTCTTTTAGGAGTCTTCCAGGTTCAAGCATATAAGGGTCACTCTGCAATGGCTTGCTTCGGTTGGAGAAAAAGAGAGAGAGAGACATACACTCATTAATTTTAAAAATGCCAGATAATGACATGCATGTTTTAGGATATTATGTTTTATCTCACTACAATACAAACACCACTGCTTTTTCAACATTTTTCAGGTGTTCCTTCTAACTTGATGATCGAGGCCCTTCACATGAATCCTCCAGGCATCCTGGAGAAGGTGGAGTTCTTAAACCTGAGGGGTGAGACCATCTTTGAGACCCGCCTTACTCAGAGCACAGAGAATCCCGACCTCTACATTGCCCCTCGCACCATCCCACCTGATAGCTACTTCCACATCAGGGTATCAGGTATCGACAGCATGAACTTCAGGTTCCAGCGACTCTCCAAGGCAGCTATCAGTCCTCTTATACCAGGTTAGTGAGTGCCGTCGTGTTTAAATGTAATCCAACATATCCTCTGACATAAACTCCATGCTATATTTTGTCAAAGAAAACAAATTTGTAAGAAGAGGTGGAACATGCTCATGTTTTGAAAGCCTTCTTTACAATCCTTGTTGCATTGCTCTGAATACACTGCAGATTTTTTTATATCTGAGTCTGGAAAGTTTTCAAGACAACTACTCGCATTTCTGTAGTCTGCATGTTGGTCATAAAAACCGGTAAAATTTTAACGAGTGGCTTATTCAATTTAATCAAAAACTTTAACTTCAGCGATATGACAGCAGGAGTGTAACTGAGAAAAACAAGTTTTACCCAATGAAGACTTATCTCACTATAAAAAGGTCAGATGAGCTTTAGACCTTGTGGATGATTAGGTATGAAACAAACAACTTATTCAATAAAGACTTCTCCTGCTCAAATATGATCATGGCTCAGGAAAATCTTAATTATTGTAAATGTTTCATCCTCTCAATTAAATAATACCCAGGTCATTAATGAAGTCTGCTTCTGTTCAGAGTGGAAGAAAATGTTTTTCTCTAGACAAGATCATACCACAGACAGACTCATTTGTCGTTATTTTGTAATCTTGAATATCTTTAGACCCCCCAACAACCTTCATGCCGAGAAGAACACCAGGTTATTATGGAATGGATGCTGTATTGACCTGTGATGTTGAGAGTATGATACCATTCACCGTCCGGTGGATGAGAAGGGGAACTCCCTTGGATGGACCTATTGAATTCAGGTAGGTGATTCTAGACATGTAGCTATTAGATGATGCTTATAATTATCCGCTAGCCTGGTGATGTAGATATACAGTAGGCTTATGGTTGCACCATGTGAGAGAGGGGGAGGATTGGGGAGTCCTGAAAAGGACTGTCTGTAATCTTTTTTTCTTGAGTGTGTAAATATTTCAGTAAAGCTAGCTAAGCAAAATTTAGTGGCCCAAGATTATGTGTTCAGCACGCAAACTAGTTTAATGTTTGTCAATTAAAAGTTCTTTTGGGACATATCTGAACGAAAGTTTAGCTAATATTACGCCAAGTTAAGATGATACTTGCATTTACCAGCTCCATATCTTAAAAGTGAGGTTCTACCTCGGGGTGATAAAATTCTGATTTCCCAAAATTATGCATCTTGTATTCGGGATCCGTCTTTTTTCTGTGCCTCTACATTTGACTATAAAGCTACCTAACAGAAACAAATTCAATTTATACTTTAATCAAACCAACGTGGTCGACACCAGACCAACTACAGACCAAACTCACATTTAGGTTACCTCCAATGGTCGAAAATCAGTCGGTGTGGAGTGGGTTTTGAGTTGGTTTGGCAGTGTGACTAGGCTATAAGCATGTTTCACATATTCATTGTTACGAACAAAGAATATTTACAGATATACATGTAGCTCTAAAATTCTAAATGTGTATTTATAGCTATTCAAAGATATGATCTTACATGCCTAAATAACTAAATGATATACTTTGCAGTTTTGTGTGAATGATACTGGTGTACAGGTCATTGTTAAATGCAATGCCCAATAGTGAATTGACCAAAAATAATCTTCTCAAATATTATGTCACTGCAGATGCATGCCTCTTTCATGAATCTTGTTAATAAAATTACTGAATATTAATTCTGTAAAACAATGTCTAGTGTTAAAACTATTATTACGACTATTCTAAATTTTCTTGATTATCTTTCTGCATTTCTTGTCTGTTTACAGCGAAACTGGTAGCGCAACTTGGACTATAAAGAACTCTGATAGCCGAATAGAAGGAGTGTACTCCTGTATAGCAGAAAATGAAGAAGGAACTGCCCGATCAGAGACGTACCTCGATATCACAGGTATCACACACTGTCATCCTTGAACTCTAAACTTTACAGTCATGGATTCAGTTTGTCCTCTCTGGTATTCTTTTCCATCATGTATTAAAGCAGGACTGCACTACTTGTAGCTACTTGGGCCCCCTATTTAGCAAGCAATGCCTAAGTGGTACCCGTTGGTCCCCACACGATCCCCTTTTCTTATGTTAATTGAGAGCTGATGAGATAACCACCTGTCAGTGACCTTGCAGGGAGGTCTAATCTCTCCTGGCTATATTAGTGCAGACAGGCTTTAAAATGAGAATCTGTCCATTTATAGTGGACATGCATATTGATCCAAACTCTCGGAAAATGGCAGAGTCCATTTCTTTTGCTTGATTTCGGGAATCCAATTGCTAATCGTTCAGTTGACAAAAATCCATTAAGGGTGGGTTAGAAGTAATACAACATGGTCCAAAATGGAAAAAGTGGGGGTTTTAGTGCACTGTATGGAAGGCGGATTAAATTTTTCTTTTATTCATCTTATATGCTCTTATACATTAAGACTCAGTATTGTGACATTCCAGGGGAAAATTGGATTATTTAATGTCCTCCATTTCATTATAGTTTTGCCTTTAACATTCTCCATTTTGAGTCTTGTTCTATAGCCATGTACTATGAGTATCAAAGAGCTTACCGTGAACTTGAGATCCATAACCTCTCCTGTATTTGATTTAGTTTTGTGTTGCCTGGTATCCATTGCTAAACTTTTAGAATAAATGACTTAAGTACCAGTTTCATTACTGAATATGTATAGATTTACTTCTACTAGGTTGAGCGTACTCGCACTTATTTGACAAGCTTTTTCCATTCAGGTCTATTCTCCATGTTCTTTGGGAGTTCCTGCCTTGGTAGACAGGTGTTTTTTTCCTGACTGGTCAATGTAAGTCATTGCTGGGCGCCCTCTGGTGCGTTTGCCCCTTAAGTGCTACCAGAAGAGCATTTGTGAAATGATGTCACTCTTGCTCTTCCAGATATAATAAAGTTATTGTAAAGTTATCCCCAAGATATAATGAATTTGAATGATTTCTTTCCGATTACAGAACCACCGCCAGTGATTGCCCGACCTTACAACACATCAGTCCTACCTGGTAGCGATGGTGTCATGTCATGTTTTATCTCCAGCACTGTAGAGTATAACATAACATGGGATAAACCAAATACATTGGTCTCGCTACAAGGACACAACAGAGTAAGTTTTCACTGTTTTCAATTTAAAGTTTGCAAAACTTCAAGTTACAAATAATGATCCAATAATAAACAAGGACAAGTGTTCACACTGGACTGAAACAATGAGTAATCAGAGTTTAAAACTACAAGCCGAGAAAAGAGTCATTTAGAATTACAAGGTGACATAACCTTGAAAGTTAATTGCATCGGCACAGCACATACCTTTAGGGATTGGGTATCTTTGCCTCAGATTCTGAACAAATAATCCTGGATTTAGCTCATGCTGCAATCATAATTATAAACCCTTAGGTCAGTTAGGAATCCCATGACTTTTACAAGCCAATCGCCTGTCTGATAATAAAGATATTTATGATTGGAATTAGAAATGTCAAAAACCGTTTGCCAAACAGTTTTGAACAACACTACTCTATATTGGAGAAAATGATTATGGTAAAATCGGTCACTCAATTTTTTAAAATTTTGTGAGCACTTCATGATCATTTTGAAGCGCAATTTTTTTAGGTCTTCAATATTACACCATATCACAGACACTGATATTAAACATGTAAGGCCATGAATCTCAGATTTGTAAAACTGGAAACATTGCTAAACAATGCCTTGAGTATGGAACCCCTGCTGCTTGTAGTTTCGTGCTAACCTGAAGATTGCTTGTGGTTTATAACTTTGAGTAAACTTGAAGTTTTCTAATGATAAGTGCATTTACACAATCCCTAACTATAACCTTTGACGTTTATAACCACAACCTAAACGTAAAATTAATGGACTGTTGTATGAGCCTAAGTCACGTTATCTAAAATGTACACACTGGAGGTTGTAATCACTTATGGAAGTGAATATGGTGGAACAAAAGAGAGACTAATCCAATTTATCAAGCTTACAGCATTGTAGAGTGTATCATCACATTTAACACATTGAAAAACAAAAACAATATTAAAAACATTTAAAAAACATGATGTTGAAGTTTTCAACAGTTTCAGTTATCTAATCGATAACTTTTAGCACTGTAGGTCATAGTGAGGTATGTAGAGTGTATCATCAAATGGAAGACAGTGAGAGATAAAATAGGTAGTATAAGGTTCCCAATCTTGAGAGTAATTAATCTTATCTTATCTAAAACCTTTAGGACTAAAGGTCGCAGTGACGCATGAATGTGCATTTGATGTCAAAAATGAGAGATTTCTTAGAAATAACATTGTAGAGTGTATCATCACATGGCAAAACAATGGAAAACAGGTAGTTTTAATAGTTGAAAGTTCACAGGAGAGAAATTTATCTGTCTTATCAATTTGTGTAACTTTTGGCTCTGTATTATGTGACTTGATCATCACAACAAAGAGTTGCATATTTGTAGTTTGCAAGTTGTCTTGTTTGTAGCATAGGAGAGTATTATCATCATTTATCATCATCAACCTGTTGACTAGATTGATTGAGGTATGTACTCGGATAGAAGGCTCAGTGAGTGGGGTTACATGTAATCCATTATTCTTCATACTTCTTCACCATTAAGCTCTAGAATACCAGGGGAGTGTTTCACGAAGACTAAGATTGACTTTAAGTTTGGCGTAACTATGGTAGGCAGTTCATGCCACTGTTTGCTCTCACCATTAACTGGCATTGATCTCTCAAGGGACATACAAATCATGGTCACAAATCTACAGAATTTGCATTATTTGATAGTTCATTATTGAAGGAAAAAATATTATCTAAAGATCATAATTGAGAGACCAATGGTGAGAGCAACCAGTGGTATGAATGGCCTGCCATAGTTAAGTCCAACTTGCGTCAATCTTAGTCTTTGTGAAACACTCCCCAGGTGCGTCAACTAGTCTACTCACAACCTGCTACTCTGCCGGTTAAGAAAGTATTCAAACTTACAATATCTCTTGAAAGAAGTAACATTTAAAGCTCACTTTTGAATACAGTATAGCAAGAAGGAACCGCTAACATACAGCACAAAACATTTGTTTGTTGATTGGTACACTTCAAATCATTGCTAAGAAACACATGGCTTACTTCCTATCATGACCTCAATGCAGTGAAATGAGATGATCTCTACCAAATTGTAAACGGAAATCTAAGGAAATTCAGAATCATGGCTTATCCTTTGTTGTATACCGTAGGCAATTGCAATTTTGGACACACTCCAGAAATATCATATTGGCTGATTTGATTTAGGAATTACAATTGAGTTAGTGAGAATTGATTCCCTTGTAAAGTGGTATGTCATTTGATTTCCTCTTGTGGGAAGGTGGATATATGAAAAAGATGGGATAATAAACAGAAGAGAAGAAATATGGGATGGGAAAGTGGGGGGGGGGGGGTGGGGTAATAGAGGATGAGGATTGAAAGGAATAAAGATGAAAACAATGACAGTAGAGAGTTCAGGCCTGATAATTACCCGATTTAAATCTGTTTCCAGATTTTTTGATTTTTTTTTTCCTGAATTTTTTTCTTCCCCCGATTTTTGATTTTTTTTTAAAATCAAGGGGGTGTTGAAGACCCCCCTTCCTTTTTTGTAGTGCTCACTATCACCCCTGAAAGTAAGAAGAATCTTGCTGATTGTTTTAGCATAGAATAAATTGTTGAATAAATGCCAAATGTCATTTTTCATTTAGGTCTTGCCAATTCATTCCGACAAAAGAATTACATGTATTATTGTTAGATTTGTAGCAGACAAAAATAAACTTATACTCTTACTGGTTCATAAATAAAAAATAAAAAGTCAAATGTATGAACCTGTGGACATTGACCTCTCTGGATACGATAGTTTGTAATATACAGTAGGCTTGCGGTTGCACCATGTGAGAGAGGGGGGTGGATTGGGGAGACCTGGAAAGGTCTCTCTGTAATCTTTCTTTCTTGAGTGTGTGTAGTCCTGAAAATGTATTGTATGTTGATTTTAAATGTCTTTTTGTGCTATCTTTGACTGATCTTAAATTTTGACCTTATTCCATAGGTAAGCCTGATGAATAATGGCTCCCTTGTGATCCAAGATGTTCATCCTGGTGATGCTGGCTCCTACCGGTGTCGAGCATGGAACGAAGGAGGAGTCACTGAAGAACATGTCTATCTTTATGTGCAAGGTATGGGTTAAAGCCTTGATTGGGCATCAGCCACCTTTACCCGTTCATAGCCAGAAGGGCGTTATTAACCCAGTGTTAAAGTATATATGATTTAACACCCTTCTGGCTCTGAACAGATGTTTATCTTTATGTACAAGGTATGGGTTAGAGCCTTGATTGGGCATCAGCCTCATTTCGTCTGTTCAGATCCAAAAGGGCCTTAACTCTGTGTTAGAGTATATATGAGTTAACACCTTTCTGGCGCCAAACAGATTGTGTATCTTGTAAATTCATCACTTGGTGGATAATAATTCAATCAGTTAATTAATTGATGCATTGAAATTCAGGGCCCTATTTCACAAAACTTGTCATCAGTGACAAATGACAGTGTTTGTTATAAGCTAGTAAAATCCTTGCTTCTGATTGGTTATCAGCAGATTTGTCACAAATTTTTGTCATTTGTCATTGAAAAAGGCTTTGTGAAACGGTACACAGGACTCTTAATTCGTTGACATCACTAACTGAGTTACAGGCGCATCCTTTCATGCCACTACATTTTGCTTAGCTACCCTATGTAAGCTGTAGTTTGTGTCTGACTGCTTATACCTTACCTTTATCATGCCAATGTAGAGCGACCTCAAATCAACGCCTACCAAGGCAACGTCACCTTCACGTCCAGTCAGAACATCACCCTGCGATGCTCGGCTGATGGCTACCCACACCCTGAGCTCCGCTGGCTGAAGGACGCCCAGGAGCTGCCCATCGTGCCTGGCTCTAGGCGTGGAGAGATCATCCATCAAATCTTCAATGCCTCCAGAGAGGACCAGGGTATATACACCTGCCTGGCAAGCAACACGGCCGGCTCAGACTTACTCAACGTCTATGTATCCTACCATGGTAAGAACGAAGACCCATGAGATCCCTAGCCGTCAGTTTCCAAACCCTGATACCTCTCCGTTCCAAGCTTTTCAGGCTGAGAGCGGGAAGGGTGTTGACTCAATCTTGTTCAGCATTAACACCCTTCTGGCTCTCAGCATATAATATCATATATTACACAAGTTTGTTTCCCATCGGTGCTACATAAATGTATGTAGCACCAATGTGAAACAAATATTTCTATTATAATATATGGACACTAAAAACTTGAATCTTGAATCTGGATATTGTATAGAGCATGTGGAACTCTAACCTGTGTGTCTCTCTTTTAATGTAATTGAGTAATAAACTATTGTCCTTATCACATCAGAGATAGCTTTCTACAGTAGTTCATCTGGTCATAATGAATTTGTACATCCTCATCTCTACTCTATTAGTGAGTAAATGAAGTAATTTTTATTTTGCAATGTAAAGCCTGATGTGATTAATGGTAATAATAACATCAGTTGATGTTCATATACACATACATGTACCTAGAAAGATGGCTAGTATCAAACTGCCTTATAGGAAAATACCTGTCTTGCTGTGCCTGCATAGTGCCATGCATTTATATTTGATATGTCACACTTATCTTGATCAATTGCAGAGCCTCCTCGCATCCAGATGACGCAAGTACCGTTACCTGACCCCACCCAGTCAGAAGGGCAAACCCCTCTCCTGCCCTACCTCCGGGGTACCCCCTCCTGAGATCACCTGGTTCAAGGGGGACAGAGACCTAACCAGGGTCACCTACACTAGGATCTGGCCTAACGGGGACCTGGGACATCATGGGGGTCCAAGACCTCAGACTCTGGTTTCCTATACATGTTATGCTACCAACGAGGCGGGCGTGGTCTCAGAGACGGTTTCATCTAGAAGTTGGATGTAAGTATTTGAATTCTTAATCGCTTTCTCCTCCTTCTATCCATACGTTTTGAGATCGATATGTAATCCATGTCAATTTTTTACATTTATATATTTGCTGATTTATTTTCACTTTCCATACTATTTGTTATGCATGTGGTGTAGAAAAAAAGTTAATCCCTCTTCAAGTTTGTGACGAATGACTGAATTTGTGAAGTTTTGTATATTTTTGTTTATGAATGTTTTTATGTTAGCATGTCTTCTATGTAACTTGCTAAGTACCCTACAGTGTTTAGTTCCCTATGAAATTTGTATAAATTTATATGAATTATTGTTGGTGGTTGTCTACTCTTGTTATGTCAGGGAGAATTTATTTGGTTTGGTATTTAAATGTCATGAAATAACTTCATGTCTTGAAATGGTTTATAATCGAGTACCTTTACATATATATACTGGGCAATATGAATGATACCCTTTCAATTGCAAAAACTGTAACTTTGTCGGTCCTTCGCTAAGGGTCTAATTTCTCAAAAAAGGCTAGGATTTAGATTAGCATATTTTGGAAAATTGAAGATCAGTTGGAATTGAAAGTATGTGGTGTAAAATTGGATGAGAAGAAATGACATGTGAGTCGAGGATCACAGAAGTGAGACACTCCACTATTGCTATGAGTGCTTGAGCCATTGCAGCATGAGAGTCCTTAGTTTTTTTTTAAATAAAAAGAACATGCAGTTCGGAAGCTGAAATTATTAAAATTTTACAAAGTCAATATACAACACAATAAACGATCAAAAATATGAATCGTTTATTAGTAATACCTACACAAAACCTACAGGCATCACTGAAACTTCTAATGGACCCCCAGATTGAGGGTATATGAGCCGGATTTGCGAAAAGAACTCTATGATCGATCGGGATCACGCTGTGGGAAAGTGAACAAGTCATGACTGCCGAGGAGATAATTAGACATTTTATTAGTCCCTAATACCTGCTAAGTGCTACGTGGTGACTTTCATTTCCTACCCTCTAACCACCGACACTTATAGCTCCCAAGCATCGCCCTGGAGGGTGATTCAAGAGTCTCGATAGTTTCCCTCTGCTAGTGTCCGATGCTCCGTCTGGCTATCTCAATGCCTCTGATTGTACACTCTACATGAAACTGCTTCTACCCTCCTCTCTGCACTTTATTAACCTACCTGTGTTTAGACTGTCAAAGACGTAAGGTAACAGCCTTGTTCATATATGCAGCGGTAAACCAGGATATTTTTTTTAATGGATGATGAAAAGTGTAATACGATTCATGTTTCCCATCTTATAACAAAGGGCTAAGTGAACACACTTAAGACCTTTGTTGCACGTAATTTACCCATTCATTTACACATTTAAGTTGTTGTTGTTGTTGTGATGGTGAAACCCGATCATATCTGAACAAGCCTTATCTTATTCTACATCTATGCCCTACGTCTATGCCACCTACCTGTGTTTACTCTGTTGAAGACAAAACAGAATATAAGATAAGGGTGAGCTGAGTTGAAAAGAGAGTTAAAATATGTTTCAACCTCTCTTGCACTTAAGTAAGGTTGTTTTCATGCAAATAGAAAATCTACCATGGATTCAAACTGTTAGAAACATTAGGCTTCATGCAATGTCAATTGGAAATTTGGTGATATACTTCTTGAGATGACAGATTCATTCTTTGTACCCCATGTAAAGTGGAATAAGTCTGATATTTTTTAGAATGACTCAAATGCTGCCCTTCTGGATTCACAAGTAAAATATAGATAAAGGGTGATGTTCATGACTAGTGCTGTAACATCACGGATATCTCCAATTCCGTTTAACCGCCAGTCAAAACCGGACGGTTTTTCGGTTAAACGATTTAAAAATTTAAAAAAAAAAAAAAAAAAAATATTATATGTTTTTTTTTTTTTTTTTTTTTTTTTTTTTTTTTGGCCGACTCAAGCCCAGGTCCGTGTGAGAAAAGCGGAAAGGACTTTCATTTAACCGCGAGGTGCAGTTGAAGGGGCCGATTTTGTGCTTTGTGAACTTGTCACAAATAATAGTAACAATGTCATTTTTAGAATAATGTGTAAGATCATTAATGTAAATTAAAAACAGTAGAGGGACCTATGATAGAACCTTGTGGTACGCCTTGTGTAAAAATTGGATGAATTATTATTATAAAACTACATATTGAGATTTATTACAAAGATTACTTTCAAACCAAGATGACAGACAAATTGGAGTGTTGTTTTAGTTTCGGAGTGGTGAGTCAACACACAGATTACTGAGCTGGGAGACATTGCCAGGTGGAGGGGGCATAAATCGAAACTTAAAAAAAAAAAAAAAAAAAAATTAATTTAAAAAAAAAATTATTAAAAAAAAAAAAAAAACAAACAAAAAAAAAACAGGAAAACGAAAACCGTCCAATTGAAAAACGGAATCCGCCATGGGCGGTCGGATACCGGACGGTTTAAACGTTTGATTACAGCACTATTCATGACAAAGAATGGCTAAGTTAACTCGGTAGGATTATGGAAATAGAGAACAAGAGAATTATATGAAGTGTTTCTATTTAATGATTTAAAAAAAAAAAAAAGTGAGTTGAGGAGCTGGGAAATACATGTACGCAATATATTTAGAAATACACTATCATTAGATAATAAATAATAAATGAATTAGAAAAAGAGTAATATTTGTTATCAAATGCACAGCTTTAGAACAATCCCTTTAAATACTTGAAAAAACAACAATACAGTTCTAACAGACAGTAAGGCTCACTATACAATTGATGCAACCCTTATCTGCTTTGACAGCTCTAATTGACAATCACTACCTTGTGTACCCCTCTAGTCCGCAGGGGGGCCGCTCTTTCCTGAAATCATGGGTCTGTTTACGTCAGTTGTGTGTTGCCATTTTTGTAGTGAGAGATACAAAATGTCAGTACTAACATTATTAATGGTTAATTAGCGCTTCTATGATTAATTCATTACTCATTTGGGAAACGAAATGGAAATTGGCTTCCCCTGCTGGTCTCAGTGCAAAATAAATTCAGATTGTATTGCCAGTATGTATAGAAAGGAGAAAGAATCTGCAGCTACAAACATTTTGATTGAAAACAAGCGATATGATTACTTTTTTAGTAACCTCAGGGGCTTTTTATTGAACAAACTTTTCATGAATTCTTGACAAGAAAAAAATTCCAAGTAGAATTAATATTACTGTTTTGTCTTGTGTGTTAATTACTAGGGCCTTCACAAAAACTGGTTTTTCCTGTTTGACAAAATTAAAGCATGCCTAATATTAGTAAAAAAGGAGCAGATCTTTGAAGGGTTTAAACGTCAAGTTCTGTAATTGTTCTGCATATGATATACAATAGGATTGACATATATATGATAAATTGGGCATGAGATCTGAAAAAAAGGAAAACAGTTCTACTGAACACGTCTTTTAGGGAATATTCCTTTTTCAAATGTCAACCTGACTATATCAATGTTAATGGGTTATTGCTCTTCTAAATTCTACTTAAACTTCTGTTTTGACTGGCTCGCAAACCCCTCCCTTGCTATATTAAGCAAAGCATCATGGGAAGGATCATGTGTCCATTTTTTCGTGGAATGCTAATCATACAGGGAAGAGATGGCAGCCAGATAGATCTACAGGCTCAGAGCTGTCAATCAAATCTCTCCTGATGACAGACACCCCGTCTCATCCCTTTACATGTAGTTTGCATGCACGAAGTCTTGTCAGTCGCTGTGCGTAACAGGTGTCCTGCACGGTGAGACTAGGCTGACGGCATAGCTCTCTGGTGCAGCCTCGTTTGAACATGGACACAGCCACAGGACTGACGGACCTAGGCTCTGCTCAAGGCTTTAGGAGTTGTGGTAAAGTGTCCACTTAGAGTCTGTTCCTGCAGACTATACCCGTCTGTTCACGTTTCCTGTAGGGTTTGTGGACTTAAACTCATCTGACTGTGTCCCCTCCACGAATATGCCTAACCCCATGTGGTTTGTGGGTTAACCATCTGACATGTGATCTTGACACCATGGGTCTTTCTGGGATATTTATGGATTCAAAATAATAAATAAAGATGAAAATAATACATTGATATCATCTTTCAAATCTGTGTACCTATTCTCTCAATCTCAAAATAATATCTGTATGAAATTTTCATTTACCCCTAGTCCCCTAATAATTATTTTTGTAACTTGTTTTTTAATAATTTATTCTGTATTGTCATTCATTCTGTTGATTTTTATTGTTCATATAATTTTCTAATTTGATGTTTTTCCTATCCAAATGTCGGCAGGAATAGCCTTAGATAGGCCTAAGGCATTTGCCACCCCCCCATATTATATCCTCTGTTTGGAGCTAGAAGGGGCATTAACTCCTTTACTTCAAC
>JAVYIG010014052.1:0-43723 GCA_035222895.1 Strongylocentrotus droebachiensis
CGGAATCGAATAGCCAAGCTTCCTATTCATTGGTGCCCTGTTATAGAATTCGTAGCATATCCTAAATGGAATAGATCCGTGTTCTGTTCATTATGCTATGTCAGGGCAGTGGCCTATTTTCATATCACTTGAAGTTTAAGTCAGCAGTTTGCAAAATAAATGAAAATAACATAAAACCTCACTATTATATCAGAACTATCAGTAACTGAAAAAAAAAACATTTACGGGCAATCTTGACAACATCGGACTGCAAAAGTATGAATAATTATGCATCCCGTAATCGTTAAATCAGTAAATCAACATATTAAAGTCATTAACATGCATAAAGTGCTATAAGACCAAGACGCGAAACAATTAGTAGCAGTGAGGCAAAGTGGTCTTGTGGATAAGACTGATCGCTTCACAACGCGATGTATGTATGTACTCGGGTTCGACTCCCAGCTTTTTCTTTATACCTCATGTTATTTTTTTTTCTTTATCCCATGATATTGATGTGTCCATCTCCTTTTTTAAAGGGGACACCTCCCCCCCCCCCCCCTCCTCAACAAAGGATAAAATAACATTTGATACTCTTTCTTTAACAAGCGACTCTCTGAATTAGTTAGAATACCTCTTTTGCTACATCTACAACAATAAGTATCAATATGAAAGAATACATGGAGACTACCAGTGTGACACATTAGTCTAGTGGATAGGCAAACGCCTGGCAACTGGAAGGTATCGGGTTCAACTCCCAGCTAGTGCTTTTTTGTATAAATCTTTGAAAAAGAAAAACTGATGTTAAACCCATTTTTATTTCACTCAAAGAGTGATAAAAAAATTATTGTTGGTAATGTTGATGTATGGGAAAGGGTTCCAAATCTCAATATGTCAATGGATTCCTCAAAAAAATTGAAAATAGGGCCTATGGTGAGGGGGAGCAGCTGAGTGTAGGAAAAACTGTAAGGGAGCCCCTTTGGGGTCTTTTTTTTTGGGGGGGGGTCTTTTTTTTTGGGGGGGGGGTCTTTTTTTTTTTTTTTTTTCGTAGCTGGTCGTCAGCTAGCTGGCGGTCGTCAGCTAGCTGGCGGTCGTCAGCTAGCTGGCGGTCGTCAGCTAGCTGGCGGTCGTCAGCTAGCTGGCGGTCGTCAGCTAGCTGGCGGTCGTCAGCTAGCTGGCGGTCGTCAGCTAGCTGGCGGTCGTCAGCTAGCTGGCGGTCGTCAGCTAGCTGGCGGTCGTCAGCGTAGCCGGTGGCCGGTAGCGTTAGCCCCCAAAGTCATGTCCAATTTTTAAACTACATTCAAGAGTCCCTTATTGCCAGGTTAAACAAGTTTTTTACATTTTCAGTACTACTTTCTTCCTTTTATTCACTCTCTACACTCCCATGCTATCCTTTTCCAGTCTGTAAACACATTTACAACATGAATTCAATGATGGGCAAGGTTTTACTTCTCATATGAAAGCGCCCAATTTTCGCGAGGTGAAACAAAGGGTCTTTCAATTCAAGTCTATTCAAGCCCAACGTGGGTAACAACTGGCCTGCATACCCGAGCAGAATCATTTTGTGCTCGACAAAGACACACAGCCTTGGGTAAAGAGGTCCATTATTATTATTTTTTTAGTTATATTTTTTCATTTACAATATACTATTAAATATCAGGAATATTGGATGCTCTGTTTCAAATACAGTCCAGATTGCCGAGCAATGAATTATCTCATGCTTCTTGTTCAAAAACCATATCTAAATGGTTTTTAAAACGGTATCATTTTAATTTCCATTTCCCAGCATTATTTTGAACTGTCTTGAACTGAAGTTGTTTTCCTTTCTTTAATGAGACTACAGCCCCATTCTATCCTTTTTCTATGGGGATATTCAAAGTGCGATGTCCTCCATGCAGACAAAGACCTCCTCAGTACCTTTATGGACAATACATTAACATAATGCGGTCATTGTTGCAATGTCAGGACTGCTATTATTACCTCTTATGTAATCCTCGCAATTGACAAAAATATTCCGTCAATGAAGGGAGGGTCGGTTTTTTTTTCTTCAATTCATTAATTGATGCCATGTCAGAAAGAGCTGAATAATTTGTTACGTAACTATTCAAACATTGCAGGTGCAAGCTATTGAACACGGAATCGAATAGCCAAGCTTCCCTATTCATTGGTGCCCTGTTATAGAATTCGTAGCATATCCTAAATGGAATAGATCCGTGTTCTGTTCATTATGCTATGTCAGGGCAGTGGCCTATTTTCATATCACTTGAAGTTTAAGTCAGCAGTTTGCAAAATAAATGAAAATAACATAAAACCTCACTATTATATCAGAACTATCAGTAACTGAAAAAAAAAACATTTACGGGCAATCTTGACAACATCGGACTGCAAAAGTATGAATAATTATGCATCCCGTAATCGTTAAATCAGTAAATCAACATATTAAAGTCATTAACATGCATAAAGTGCTATAAGACCAAGACGCGAAACAATTAGTAGCAGTGAGGCAAAGTGGTCTTGTGGATAAGACTGATCGCTTCACAACGCGATGTATGTATGTACTCGGGTTCGACTCCCAGCTTTTTCTTTATACCTCATGTTATTTTTTTTTCTTTATCCCATGATATTGATGTGTCCATCTCCTTTTTTAAAGGGGACACCTCCCCCCCCCCCCCTCCTCAACAAAGGATAAAATAACATTTGATACTCTTTCTTTAACAAGCGACTCTCTGAATTAGTTAGAATACCTCTTTTGCTACATCTACAACAATAAGTATCAATATGAAAGAATACATGGAGACTACCAGTGTGACACATTAGTCTAGTGGATAGGCAAACGCCTGGCAACTGGAAGGTATCGGGTTCAACTCCCAGCTAGTGCTTTTTTGTATAAATCTTTGAAAAAGAAAAACTGATGTTAAACCCATTTTTATTTCACTCAAAGAGTGATAAAAAAATTATTGTTGGTAATGTTGATGTATGGGAAAGGGTTCCAAATCTCAATATGTCAATGGATTCCTCAAAAAAATTGAAAATAGGGCCTATGGTGAGGGGGAGCAGCTGAGTGTAGGAAAAACTGTAAGGGAGCCCCTTTGGGGTCTTTTTTTTTGGGGGGGGGTCTTTTTTTTTGGGGGGGGGGGTCTTTTTTTTTTTTTTTTTTTCGTAGCTGGTCGTCAGCTAGCTGGCGGTCGTCAGCTAGCTGGCGGTCGTCAGCTAGCTAGCTGGCGGTCGTCAGCTAGCTGGCGGTCGTCAGCTAGCTGGCGGTCGTCAGCTAGCTGGCGGTCGTCAGCTAGCTGGCGGTCGTCAGCTAGCTGGCGGTCGTCAGCTAGCTGGCGGTCGTCAGCTAGCTGGCGGTCGTCAGCGTAGCCGGTGGCCGGTAGCGTTAGCCCCAAAGTCATGTCCAATTTTTAAACTACATTCAAGAGTCCCTTATTGCCAGGTTAAACAAGTTTTTTACATTTTCAGTACTACTTTCTTCCTTTTATTCACTCTCTACACTCCCATGCTATCCTTTTCCAGTCTGTAAACACATTTACAACATGAATTCAATGATGGGCAAGGTTTTACTTCTCATATGAAAGCGCCCAATTTTCGCGAGGTGAAACAAAGGGTCTTTCAATTCAAGTCTATTCAAGCCCAACGTGGGTAACAACTGGCCTGCATACCCGAGCAGAATCATTTTGTGCTCGACAAAGACACACAGCCTTGGGTAAAGAGGTCCATTATTATTATTTTTTTAGTTATATTTTTTCATTTACAATATACTATTAAATATCAGGAATATTGGATGCTCTGTTTCAAATACAGTCCAGATTGCCGAGCAATGAATTATCTCATGCTTCTTGTTCAAAAACCATATCTAAATGGTTTTAAAACGGTATCATTTTAATTTCCATTTCCCAGCATTATTTTGAACTGTCTTGAACTGAAGTTGTTTTCTTTCTTTAAATGAGACTACAGCCCCATTCTATCCTTTTTCTATGGGGATATTCAAAGTGCGATGTCCTCCATGCAGACAAAGACCTCCTCAGTACCTTTATGGACAATACATTAACATAATGCGGTCATTGTTGCAATGTCAGGACTGCTATTATTACCTCTTATGTAATCCTCGCAATTGACAAAAATATTCCGTCAATGAAGGGAGGGTCGGTTTTTTTTCTTCAATTCATTAATTGATGCCATGTCAGAAAGAGCTGAATAATTTGTTACGTAACTATTCAAACATTGCAGGTGCAAGCTATTGAACACGGAATCGAATAGCCAAGCTTCCCTATTCATTGGTGCCCTGTTATAGAATTCGTAGCATATCCTAAATGGAATAGATCCGTGTTCTGTTCATTATGCTATGTCAGGGCAGTGGCCTATTTTCATATCACTTGAAGTTTAAGTCAGCAGTTTGCAAAATAAATGAAAATAACATAAAACCTCACTATTATATCAGAACTATCAGTAACTGAAAAAAAAAACATTTTTACGGGCAATCTTGACAACATCGGACTGCAAAAGTATGAATAATTATGCATCCGTAATCGTTAAATCAGTAAATCAACATATTAAAGTCATTAACATGCATAAAGTGCTATAAGACCAAGACGCGAAACAATTAGTAGCAGTGAGGCAAAGTGGTCTTGTGGATAAGACTGATCGCTTCACAACGCGATGTATGTATGTACTCGGGTTCGACTCCCAGCTTTTTCTTTATACCTCATGTTATTTTTTTTTCTTTATCCCATGATATTGATGTGTCCATCTCCTTTTTTAAAGGGGACACCTCCCCCCCCCCCCCTCCTCAACAAAGGATAAAATAACATTTGATACTCTTTCTTTAACAAGCGACTCTCTGAATTAGTTAGAATACCTCTTTTGCTACATCTACAACAATAAGTATCAATATGAAAGAATACATGGAGACTACCAGTGTGACACATTAGTCTAGTGGATAGGCAAACGCCTGGCAACTGGAAGGTATCGGGTTCAACTCCCAGCTAGTGCTTTTTTGTATAAATCTTTGAAAAAGAAAAACTGATGTTAAACCCATTTTTATTTCACTCAAAGAGTGATAAAAAAATTATTGTTGGTAATGTTGATGTATGGGAAAGGGTTCAAATCTCAATATGTCAATGGATTCCTCAAAAAAATTGAAAATAGGGCCTATGGTGAGGGGGAGCAGCTGAGTGTAGGAAAAACTGTAAGGGAGCCCCTTTGGGGTCTTTTTTTTTGGGGGGGGGTCTTTTTTTTGGGGGGGGGGGGGTCTTTTTTTTTTTTTTTTTTTCGTAGCTGGTCGTCAGCTAGCTGGCGGTCGTCAGCTAGCTGGCGGTCGTCAGCTAGCTGGCGGTCGTCAGCTAGGCTGGCGGTCGTCAGCTAGCTGGCGGTCGTCAGCTAGCTGGCGGTCGTCAGCTAGCTGGCGGTCGTCAGCTAGCTGGCGGTCGTCAGCTAGCTGGCGGTCGTCAGCTAGCTGGCGGTCGTCAGCTAGCTGGCGGTCGTCAGCGTAGCCGGTGGCCGGTAGCGTTAGCCCCAAAGTCATGTCCAATTTTTAAACTACATTCAAGAGTCCCTTATTGGCCAGGTTAAACAAGTTTTTTACATTTTCAGTACTACTTTCTTCCTTTTATTCACTCTCTACACTCCCATGCTATCCTTTTCCAGTCTGTAAACACATTTACAACATGAATTCAATGATGGCAAGGTTTTACTTCTCATATGAAAGCGCCCAATTTTCGCGAGGTGAAACAAAGGGTCTTTCAATTCAAGTCTATTCAAGCCCAACGTGGGTAACAACTGGCCTGCATACCCGAGCAGAATCATTTTGTGCTCGACAAAGACACACAGCCTTGGGTAAAGAGGTCCATTATTATTATTTTTTTAGTTATATTTTTTCATTTACAATATACTATTAAATATCAGGAATATTGGATGCTCTGTTTCAAATACAGTCCAGATTGCCGAGCAATGAATTATCTCATGCTTCTTGTTCAAAAACCATATCTAAATGGTTTTTAAAACGGTATCATTTAATTTCCATTTCCCAGCATTATTTTGAACTGTCTTGAACTGAAGTTGTTTTCCTTTCTTTAAATGAGACTACAGCCCCATTCTATCCTTTTTCTATGGGGATATTCAAAGTGCGATGTCCTCCATGCAGACAAAGACCTCCTCAGTACCTTTATGGACAATACATTAACATAATGCGGTCATTGTTGCAATGTCAGGACTGCTATTATTACCTCTTATGTAATCCTCGCAATTGACAAAAATATTCCGTCAATGAAGGGAGGGTCGGTTTTTTTTTCTTCAATTCATTAATTGATGCCATGTCAGAAAGAGCTGAATAATTTGTTACGTAACTATTCAAACATTGCAGGTGCAAGCTATTGAACACGGAATCGAATAGCCAAGCTTCCCTATTCATTGGTGCCTGTTATAGAATTCGTAGCATATCCTAAATGGAATAGATCCGTGTTCTGTTCATTATGCTATGTCAGGGCAGTGGCCTATTTTCATATCACTTGAAGTTTAAGTCAGCAGTTTGCAAAATAAATGAAAATAACATAAAACCTCACTATTATATCAGAACTATCAGTAACTGAAAAAAAAAACATTTACGGGCAATCTTGACAACATCGGACTGCAAAAGTATGAATAATTATGCATCCCGTAATCGTTAAATCAGTAAATCAACATATTAAAGTCATTAACATGCATAAAGTGCTATAAGACCAAGACGCGAAACAATTAGTAGCAGTGAGGCAAAGTGGTCTTGTGGATAAGACTGATCGCTTCACAACGCGATGTATGTATGTACTCGGGTTCGACTCCCAGCTTTTTCTTTATACCTCATGTTATTTTTTTTTCTTTATCCCATGATATTGATGTGTCCATCTCCTTTTTTAAAGGGGACACCTCCCCCCCCCCCCCTCCTCAACAAAGGATAAAATAACATTTGATACTCTTTCTTTAACAAGCGACTCTCTGAATTAGTTAGAATACCTCTTTTGCTACATCTACAACAATAAGTATCAATATGAAAGAATACATGGAGACTACCAGTGTGACACATTAGTCTAGTGGATAGGCAAACGCCTGGCAACTGGAAGGTATCGGGTTCAACTCCCAGCTAGTGCTTTTTTGTATAAATCTTTGAAAAAGAAAAACTGATGTTAAACCCATTTTTATTTCACTCAAAGAGTGATAAAAAATTATTGTTGGTAATGTTGATGTATGGGAAAGGGTTCCAAATCTCAATATGTCAATGGATTCCTCAAAAAAAATTGAAAATAGGGCCTATGGTGAGGGGGAGCAGCTGAGTGTAGGAAAAACTGTAAGGGAGCCCCTTTGGGGTCTTTTTTTTTGGGGGGGGGTCTTTTTTTTGGGGGGGGGGGGGTCTTTTTTTTTTTTTTTTTTTCGTAGCTGGTCGTCAGCTAGCTGGCGGTCGTCAGCTAGCTGGCGGTCGTCAGCTAGCTGGCGGTCGTCAGCTAGCTGGCGGTCGTCAGCTAGCTGGCGGTCGTCAGCTAGCTGGCGGTCGTCAGCTAGCTGGCGGTCGTCAGCTAGCTGGCGGTCGTCAGCGTAGCCGGTGGCCGGTAGCGTTAGCCCCAAAGTCATGTCCAATTTTTAAACTACATTCAAGAGTCCCTTATTGCCAGGTTAAACAAGTTTTTTACATTTTCAGTACTACTTTCTTCTTTTATTCACTCTCTACACTCCCATGCTATCCTTTTCAGTCTGTAAACACATTTACAACATGAATTCAATGATGGGCAAGGTTTTACTTCTCATATGAAAGCGCCCAATTTTCGCGAGGTGAAACAAAGGGTCTTTCAATTCAAGTCTATTCAAGCCCAACGTGGGTAACAACTGGCCTGCATACCCGAGCAGAATCATTTTGTGCTCGACAAAGACACACAGCCTTGGGTAAAGAGGTCCATTATTATTATTTTTTTAGTTATATTTTTTCATTTACAATATACTATTAAATATCAGGAATATTGGATGCTCTGTTTCAAATACAGTCCAGATTGCCGAGCAATGAATTATCTCATGCTTCTTGTTCAAAAACCATATCTAAATGGTTTTTAAAACGGTATCATTTTAATTTCCATTTCCCAGCATTATTTTGAACTGTCTTGAACTGAAGTTGTTTTCCTTTCTTTAAATGAGACTACAGCCCCATTCTATCCTTTTTCTATGGGGATATTCAAAGTGCGATGTCCTCCATGCAGACAAAGACCTCCTCAGTACCTTTATGGACAATACATTAACATAATGCGGTCATTGTTGCAATGTCAGGACTGCTATTATTACCTCTTATGTAATCCTCGCAATTGACAAAAATATTCCGTCAATGAAGGAGGGTCGGTTTTTTTTTCTTCAATTCATTAATTGATGCCATGTCAGAAAGAGCTGAATAATTTGTTACGTAACTATTCAAACATTGCAGGTGCAAGCTATTGAACACGGAATCGAATAGCCAAGCTTCCCTATTCATTGGTGCCCTGTTATAGAATTCGTAGCATATCCTAAATGGAATAGATCCGTGTTCTGTTCATTATGCTATGTCAGGGCAGTGGCCTATTTTCATATCACTTGAAGTTTAAGTCAGCAGTTTGCAAAATAAATGAAAATAACATAAAACCTCACTATTATATCAGAACTATCAGTAACTGAAAAAAAAAACATTTACGGGCAATCTTGACAACATCGGACTGCAAAAGTATGAATAATTATGCATCCCGTAATCGTTAAATCAGTAAATCAACATATTAAAGTCATTAACATGCATAAAGTGCTATAAGACCAAGACGCGAAACAATTAGTAGCAGTGAGGCAAAGTGGTCTTGTGGATAAGACTGATCGCTTCACAACGCGATGTATGTATGTACTCGGGTTCGACTCCCAGCTTTTTCTTTATACCTCATGTTATTTTTTTTTCTTTATCCCATGATATTGATGTGTCCATCTCCTTTTTTAAAGGGGACACCTCCCCCCCCCCCCCCTCCTCAACAAAGGATAAAATAACATTTGATACTCTTTCTTTAACAAGCGACTCTCTGAATTAGTTAGAATACCTCTTTTGCTACATCTACAACAATAAGTATCAATATGAAAGAATACATGGAGACTACCAGTGTGACACATTAGTCTAGTGGATAGGCAAACGCCTGGCAACTGGAAGGTATCGGGTTCAACTCCCAGCTAGTGCTTTTTTGTATAAATCTTTGAAAAAGAAAACTGATGTTAAACCCATTTTTATTTCACTCAAAGAGTGATAAAAAAATTATTGTTGGTAATGTTGATGTATGGAAAGGGTTCCAAATCTCAATATGTCAATGGATTCCTCAAAAAAATTGAAAATAGGGCCTATGGTGAGGGGAGCAGCTGAGTGTAGGAAAAACTGTAAGGGAGCCCCTTTGGGGTCTTTTTTTTTGGGGGGGGTCTTTTTTTTGGGGGGGGGGGGTCTTTTTTTTTTTTTTTTTTTCGTAGCTGGTCGTCAGCTAGCTGGCGGTCGTCAGCTAGCTGGCGGTCGTCAGCTAGCTGGCGGTCGTCAGCTAGCTGGCGGTCGTCAGCTAGCTGGCGGTCGTCAGCTAGCTGGCGGTCGTCAGCTAGCTGGCGGTCGTCAGCTAGCTGGCGGTCGTCAGCTAGCTGGCGGTCGTCAGCTAGCTGGCGGTCGTCAGCTAGCTGGCGGTCGTCAGCTAGCTGGCGGTCGTCAGCTAGCTGGCGGTCGTCAGCTAGCTGGCGGTCGTCAGCGTAGCCGGTGGCCGGTAGCGTTAGCCCCAAAGTCATGTCCAATTTTTAAACTACATTCAAGAGTCCCTTATTGCCAGGTTAAACAAGTTTTTTACATTTTCAGTACTACTTTCTTCCTTTTATTCACTCTCTACACTCCCATGCTATCCTTTTCCAGTCTGTAAACACATTTACAACATGAATTCAATGATGGGCAAGGTTTTACTTCTCATATGAAAGCGCCCAATTTCGCGAGGTGAAACAAAGGGTCTTTCAATTCAAGTCTATTCAAGCCCAACGTGGGTAACAACTGGCCTGCATACCGAGCAGAATCATTTTGTGCTCGACAAAGACACACAGCCTTGGTAAAGAGGTCCATTATTATTATTTTTTTAGTTATATTTTTTCATTTACAATATACTATTAAATATCAGGAATATTGGATGCTCTGTTTCAAATACAGTCCAGATTGCCGAGCAATGAATTATCTCATGCTTCTTGTTCAAAAACCATATCTAAATGGTTTTTAAAACGGTATCATTTTAATTTCCATTTCCCAGCATTATTTTGAACTGTCTTGAACTGAAGTTGTTTTCCTTTCTTTAAATGAGACTACAGCCCCATTCTATCCTTTTTCTATGGGGATATTCAAAGTGCGATGTCCTCCATGCAGACAAAGACCTCCTCAGTACCTTTATGGACAATACATTAACATAATGCGGTCATTGTTGCAATGTCAGGACTGCTATTATTACCTCTTATGTAATCCTCGCAATTGACAAAAATATTCCGTCAATGAAGGGAGGGTCGGTTTTTTTTTCTTCAATTCATTAATTGATGCCATGTCAGAAAGAGCTGAATAATTTGTTACGTAACTATTCAAACATTGCAGGTGCAAGCTATTGAACACGGAATCGAATAGCCAAGCTTCCCTATTCATTGGTGCCCTGTTATAGAATTCGTAGCATATCCTAAATGGAATAGATCCGTGTTCTGTTCATTATGCTATGTCAGGGCAGTGGCCTATTTTCATATCACTTGAAGTTTAAGTCAGCAGTTTGCAAAATAAATGAAAATAACATAAAACCTCACTATTATATCAGAACTATCAGTAACTGAAAAAAAAAAACATTTACGGGCAATCTTGACAACATCGGACTGCAAAAGTATGAATAATTATGCATCCCGTAATCGTTAAATCAGTAAATAACATATTAAAGTCATTAACATGCATAAAGTGCTATAAGACCAAGACGCGAAACAATTAGTAGCAGTGAGGCAAAGTGGTCTTGTGGATAAGACTGATCGCTTCACAACGCGATGTATGTATGTACTCGGGTTCGACTCCCAGCTTTTTCTTTATACCTCATGTTATTTTTTTTTCTTTATCCCATGATATTGATGTGTCCATCTCCTTTTTTAAAGGGGACACCTCCCCCCCCCCCCTCCTCAACAAAGGATAAAATAACATTTGATACTCTTTCTTTAACAAGCGACTCTCTGAATTAGTTAGAATACCTCTTTTGCTACATCTACAACAATAAGTATCAATATGAAAGAATACATGGAGACTACCAGTGTGACACATTAGTCTAGTGGATAGGCAAACGCCTGGCAACTGGAAGGTATCGGGTTCAACTCCCAGCTAGTGCTTTTTTGTATAAATCTTTGAAAAAGAAAAACTGATGTTAAACCCATTTTTATTTCACTCAAAGAGTGATAAAAAAATTATTGTTGGTAATGTTGATGTATGGGAAAGGGTTCCAAATCTCAATATGTCAATGGATTCCTCAAAAAAATTGAAAATAGGGCCTATGGTGAGGGGGAGCAGCTGAGTGTAGGAAAAACTGTAAGGGAGCCCCTTTGGGGTCTTTTTTTTTGGGGGGGGGGTCTTTTTTTTGGGGGGGGGGGGTCTTTTTTTTTTTTTTTTTTTCGTAGCTGGTCGTCAGCTAGCTGGCGGTCGTCAGCTAGCTGGCGGTCGTCAGCTAGCTGGCGGTCGTCAGCTAGCTGGCGGTCGTCAGCTAGCTGGCGGTCGTCAGCTAGCTGGCGGTCGTCAGCTAGCTGGCGGTCGTCAGCTAGCTGGCGTCGTCAGCTAGCTGGCGGTCGTCAGCTAGCTGGCGGTCGTCAGCGTAGCCGGTGGCCGGTAGCGTTAGCCCCAAAGTCATGTCCAATTTTTAAACTACATTCAAGAGTCCCTTATTGCCAGGTTAAACAAGTTTTTTACATTTTCAGTACTACTTTCTTCCTTTTATTCACTCTCTACACTCCCATGCTATCCTTTTCCAGTCTGTAAACACATTTACAACATGAATTCAATGATGGGCAAGGTTTTACTTCTCATATGAAAGCGCCCAATTTTCGCGAGGTGAAACAAAGGGTCTTTCAATTCAAGTCTATTCAAGCCCAACGTGGGTAACAACTGGCCTGCATACCCGAGCAGAATCATTTTGTGCTCGACAAAGACACACAGCCTTGGGTAAAGAGGTCCATTATTATTATTTTTTTAGTTATATTTTTTCATTTACAATATACTATTAAATATCAGGAATATTGGATGCTCTGTTTCAAATACAGTCCAGATTGCCGAGCAATGAATTATCTCATGCTTCTTGTTCAAAAACCATATCTAAATGGTTTTTAAACGGTATCATTTTAATTTCCATTTCCCAGCATTATTTTGAACTGTCTTGAACTGAAGTTGTTTTCCTTTCTTTAAATGAGACTACAGCCCCATTCTATCCTTTTTCTATGGGGATATTCAAAGTGCGATGTCCTCCATGCAGACAAAGACCTCCTCAGTACCTTTATGGACAATACATTAACATAATGCGGTCATTGTTGCAATGTCAGGACTGCTATTATTACCTCTTATGTAATCCTCGCAATTGACAAAAATATTCCGTCAATGAAGGGAGGGTCGGTTTTTTTTTCTTCAATTCATTAATTGATGCCATGTCAGAAAGAGCTGAATAATTTGTTACGTAACTATTCAAACATTGCAGGTGCAAGCTATTGAACACGGAATCGAATAGCCAAGCTTCCCTATTCATTGGTGCCCTGTTATAGAATTCGTAGCATATCCTAAATGGAATAGATCCGTGTTCTGTTCATTATGCTATGTCAGGGCAGTGGCCTATTTTCATATCACTTGAAGTTTAAGTCAGCAGTTTGCAAAATAAATGAAAATAACATAAAACCTCACTATTATATCAGAACTATCAGTAACTGAAAAAAAAAACATTTACGGGCAATCTTGACAACATCGGACTGCAAAAGTATGAATAATTATGCATCCCGTAATCGTTAAATCAGTAAATCAACATATTAAAGTCATTAACATGCATAAAGTGCTATAAGACCAAGACGCGAAACAATTAGTAGCAGTGAGGCAAAGTGGTCTTGTGGATAAGACTGATCGCTTCACAACGCGATGTATGTATGTACTCGGGTTCGACTCCCAGCTTTTTCTTTATACCTCATGTTATTTTTTTTTCTTTATCCCATGATATTGATGTGTCCATCTCCTTTTTTAAAGGGACACCTCCCCCCCCCCCCTCCTCAACAAAGGATAAAATAACATTTGATACTCTTTCTTTAACAAGCGACTCTCTGAATTAGTTAGAATACCTCTTTTGCTACATCTACAACAATAAGTATCAATATGAAAGAATACATGGAGACTACCAGTGTGACACATTAGTCTAGTGGATAGGCAAACGCCTGGCAACTGGAAGGTATCGGGTTCAACTCCCAGCTAGTGCTTTTTTGTATAAATCTTTGAAAAAGAAAAACTGATGTTAAACCCATTTTTATTTCACTCAAAGAGTGATAAAAAAATTATTGTTGGTAATGTTGATGTATGGGAAAGGGTTCCAAATCTCAATATGTCAATGGATTCCTCAAAAAAATTGAAAATAGGGCCTATGGTGAGGGGGAGCAGCTGAGTGTAGGAAAAACTGTAAGGGAGCCCCTTTGGGGTCTTTTTTTTTGGGGGGGGGTCTTTTTTTTTTGGGGGGGGGGTCTTTTTTTTTTTTTTTTTTTCGTAGCTGGTCGTCAGCTAGCTGGCGTCGTCAGCTAGCTGGCGGTCGTCAGCTAGCTGGCGGTCGTCAGCTAGCTGGCGGTCGTCAGCTAGCTGCGGTCGTCAGCTAGCTGGCGGTCGTCAGCTAGCTGGCGGTCGTCAGCTAGCTGGCGGTCGTCAGCTAGCTGGCGGTCGTCAGCTAGCTGGCGGTCGTCAGCGTAGCCGGTGGCCGGTAGCGTTAGCCCCAAAGTCATGTCCAATTTTTAAACTACATTCAAGAGTCCCTTATTGCCAGGTTAAACAAGTTTTTTACATTTTCAGTACTACTTTCTTCCTTTTATTCACTCTCTACACTCCCATGCTATCCTTTTCCAGTCTGTAAACACATTTACAACATGAATTCAATGATGGGCAAGGTTTTACTTCTCATATGAAAGCGCCCAATTTTCGCGAGGTGAAACAAAGGGTCTTTCAATTCAAGTCTATTCAAGCCCAACGTGGGTAACAACTGGCCTGCATACCCGAGCAGAATCATTTTGTGCTCGACAAAGACACACAGCCTTGGGTAAAGAGGTCCATTATTATTATTTTTTTAGTTATATTTTTTCATTTACAATATACTATTAAATATCAGGAATATTGGATGCTCTGTTTCAAATACAGTCCAGATTGCCGAGCAATGAATTATCTCATGCTTCTTGTTCAAAAACCATATCTAAATGGTTTTTAAAACGGTATCATTTTAATTTCCATTTCCCAGCATTATTTTGAACTGTCTTGAACTGAAGTTGTTTTCCTTTCTTTAAATGAGACTACAGCCCCATTCTATCCTTTTTCTATGGGGATATTCAAAGTGCGATGTCCTCCATGCAGACAAAGACCTCCTCAGTACCTTTATGGACAATACATTAACATAATGCGGTCATTGTTGCAATGTCAGGACTGCTATTATTACCTCTTATGTAATCCTCGCAATTGACAAAAATATTCCGTCAATGAAGGGAGGGTCGGTTTTTTTTTCTTCAATTCATTAATTGATGCCATGTCAGAAAGAGCTGAATAATTTGTTACGTAACTATTCAAACATTGCAGGTGCAAGCTATTGAACACGGAATCGAATAGCCAAGCTTCCCTATTCATTGGTGCCCTGTTATAGAATTCGTAGCATATCCTAAATGGAATAGATCCGTGTTCTGTTCATTATGCTATGTCAGGGCAGTGGCCTATTTTCATATCACTTGAAGTTTAAGTCAGCAGTTTGCAAAATAAATGAAAATAACATAAAACCTCACTATTATATCAGAACTATCAGTAACTGAAAAAAAAAACATTTACGGGCAATCTTGACAACATCGGACTGCAAAAGTATGAATAATTATGCATCCCGTAATCGTTAAATCAGTAAATCAACATATTAAAGTCATTAACATGCATAAAGTGCTATAAGACCAAGACGCGAAACAATTAGTAGCAGTGAGGCAAAGTGGTCTTGTGGATAAGACTGATCGCTTCACAACGCGATGTATGTATGTACTCGGGTTCGACTCCCAGCTTTTTCTTTATACCTCATGTTATTTTTTTTCTTTATCCCATGATATTGATGTGTCCATCTCCTTTTTTAAAGGGGACACCTCCCCCCCCCCCCCCTCCTCAACAAAGGATAAAATAACATTTGATACTCTTTCTTTAACAAGCGACTCTCTGAATTAGTTAGAATACCTCTTTTGCTACATCTACAACAATAAGTATCAATATGAAAGAATACATGGAGACTACCAGTGTGACACATTAGTCTAGTGGATAGGCAAACGCCTGGCAACTGGAAGGTATCGGGTTCAACTCCCAGCTAGTGCTTTTTTGTATAAATCTTTGAAAAAGAAAAACTGATGTTAAACCCATTTTTATTTCACTCAAAGAGTGATAAAAAAATTATTGTTGGTAATGTTGATGTATGGGAAAGGGTTCCAAATCTCAATATGTCAATGGATTCCTCAAAAAAATTGAAAATAGGGCCTATGGTGAGGGGGAGCAGCTGAGTGTAGGAAAAACTGTAAGGGAGCCCCTTTGGGGTCTTTTTTTTGGGGGGGGGGGTCTTTTTTTTTGGGGGGGGGGGTCTTTTTTTTTTTTTTTTTTTCGTAGCTGGTCGTCAGCTAGCTGGCGGTCGTCAGCTAGCTGGCGGTCGTCAGCTAGCTGGCGGTCGTCAGCTAGCTGGCGGTCGTCAGCTAGCTGGCGGTCGTCAGCTAGCTGGCGGTCGTCAGCTAGCTGGCGGTCGTCAGCTAGCTGGCGGTCGTCAGCGTAGCCGGTGGCCGGTAGCGTTAGCCCCAAAGTCATGTCCAATTTTTAAACTACATTCAAGAGTCCCTTATTGCCAGGTTAAACAAGTTTTTACATTTTCAGTACTACTTTCTTCCTTTTATTCACTCTCTACACTCCCATGCTATCCTTTTCCAGTCTGTAAACACATTTACAACATGAATTCAATGATGGGCAAGGTTTTACTTCTCATATGAAAGCGCCCAATTTTCGCGAGGTGAAACAAAGGGTCTTTCAATTCAAGTCTATTCAAGCCCAACGTGGGTAACAACTGGCCTGCATACCCGAGCAGAATCATTTGTGCTCGACAAAGACACACAGCCTTGGGTAAAGAGGTCCATTATTATTATTTTTTTAGTTATATTTTTTCATTTACAATATACTATTAAATATCAGGAATATTGGATGCTCTGTTTCAAATACAGTCCAGATTGCCGAGCAATGAATTATCTCATGCTTCTTGTTCAAAAACCATATCTAAATGGTTTTTAAAACGGTATCATTTTAATTTCCATTTCCCAGCATTATTTTGAACTGTCTTGAACTGAAGTTGTTTTCCTTTCTTTAAATGAGACTACAGCCCCATTCTATCCTTTTTCTATGGGGATATTCAAAGTGCGATGTCCTCCATGCAGACAAAGACCTCCTCAGTACCTTTATGGACAATACATTAACATAATGCGGTCATTGTTGCAATGTCAGGACTGCTATTATTACCTCTTATGTAATCCTCGCAATTGACAAAAATATTCCGTCAATGAAGGGAGGGTCGGTTTTTTTTTCTTCAATTCATTAATTGATGCCATGTCAGAAAGAGCTGAATAATTTGTTACGTAACTATTCAAACATTGCAGGTGCAAGCTATTGAACACGGAATCGAATAGCCAAGCTTCCCTATTCATTGGTGCCCTGTTATAGAATTCGTAGCATATCCTAAATGGAATAGATCCGTGTTCTGTTCATTATGCTATGTCAGGGCAGTGGCCTATTTTCATATCACTTGAAGTTTAAGTCAGCAGTTTGCAAAATAAATGAAAATAACATAAAACCTCACTATTATATCAGAACTATCAGTAACTGAAAAAAAAAAACATTTACGGGCAATCTTGACAACATCGGACTGCAAAAGTATGAATAATTATGCATCCCGTAATCGTTAAATCAGTAAATCAACATATTAAAGTCATTAACATGCATAAAGTGCTATAAGACCAAGACGCGAAACAATTAGTAGCAGTGAGGCAAAGTGGTCTTGTGGATAAGACTGATCGCTTCACAACGCGATGTATGTATGTACTCGGGTTCGACTCCCAGCTTTTTCTTTATACCTCATGTTATTTTTTTTTCTTTATCCCATGATATTGATGTGTCCATCTCCTTTTTTAAAGGGGACACCTCCCCCCCCCCCCCTCCTCAACAAAGGATAAAATAACATTTGATACTCTTTCTTTAACAAGCGACTCTCTGAATTAGTTAGAATACCTCTTTTGCTACATCTACAACAATAAGTATCAATATGAAAGAATACATGGAGACTACCAGTGTGACACATTAGTCTTAGTGGATAGGCAAACGCCTGGCAACTGGAAGGTATCGGGTTCAACTCCCAGCTAGTGCTTTTTTGTATAAATCTTTGAAAAAGAAAAACTGATGTTAAACCCATTTTTATTTCACTCAAAGAGTGATAAAAAAATTATTGTTGGTAATGTTGATGTATGGGAAAGGGTTCCAAATCTCAATATGTCAATGGATTCCTCAAAAAAATTGAAAATAGGGCCTATGGTGAGGGGGAGCAGCTGAGTGTAGGAAAAACTGTAAGGGAGCCCCTTTGGGGTCTTTTTTTTTGGGGGGGGGTCTTTTTTTTGGGGGGGGGGGGGTCTTTTTTTTTTTTTTTTTTTCGTAGCTGGTCGTCAGCTAGCTGGCGGTCGTCAGCTAGCTGGCGGTCGTCAGCTAGCTGGCGGTCGTCAGCTAGCTGGCGGTCGTCAGCTAGCTGGCGGTCGTCAGCTAGCTGGCGGTCGTCAGCTAGCTGGCGGTCGTCAGCTAGCTGGCGGTCGTCAGCGTAGCCGGTGGCCGGTAGCGTTAGCCCCAAAGTCATGTCCAATTTTTAAACTACATTCAAGAGTCCCTTATTGCCAGGTTAAACAAGTTTTTTACATTTTCAGTACTACTTTCTTCCTTTTATTCACTCTCTACACTCCCATGCTATCCTTTTCCAGTCTGTAAACACATTTACAACATGAATTCAATGATGGGCAAGGTTTTACTTCTCATATGAAAGCGCCCAATTTTCGCGAGGTGAAACAAAGGGTCTTTCAATTCAAGTCTATTCAAGCCCAACGTGGGTAACAACTGGCCTGCATACCCGAGCAGAATCATTTTGTGCTCGACAAAGACACACAGCCTTGGGTAAAGAGGTCCATTATTATTATTTTTTTAGTTATATTTTTTCATTTACAATATACTATTAAATATCAGGAATATTGGATGCTCTGTTTCAAATACAGTCCAGATTGCCGAGCAATGAATTATCTCATGCTTCTTGTTCAAAAACCATATCTAAATGGTTTTAAAACGGTATCATTTTAATTTCCATTTCCCAGCATTATTTTGAACTGTCTTGAACTGAAGTTGTTTTCCTTTCTTTAAATGAGACTACAGCCCCATTCTATCCTTTTTCTATGGGGATATTCAAAGTGCGATGTCCTCCATGCAGACAAAGACCTCCTCAGTACCTTTATGGACAATACATTAACATAATGCGGTCATTGTTGCAATGTCAGGACTGCTATTATTACCTCTTATGTAATCCTCGCAATTGACAAAAATATTCCGTCAATGAAGGGAGGGTCGGTTTTTTTTCTTCAATTCATTAATTGATGCCATGTCAGAAAGAGCTGAATAATTTGTTACGTAACTATTCAAACATTGCAGGTGCAAGCTATTGAACACGGAATCGAATAGCCAAGCTTCCCTATTCATTGGTGCCCTGTTATAGAATTCGTAGCATATCCTAAATGGAATAGATCCGTGTTCTGTTCATTATGCTATGTCAGGGCAGTGGCCTATTTTCATATCACTTGAAGTTTAAGTCAGCAGTTTGCAAATAAATGAAAATAACATAAAACCTCACTATTATATCAGAACTATCAGTAACTGAAAAAAAAAACATTTACGGGCAATCTTGACAACATCGGACTGCAAAAGTATGAATAATTATGCATCCCGTAATCGTTAAATCAGTAAATCAACATATTAAAGTCATTAACATGCATAAAGTGCTATAAGACCAAGACGCGAAACAATTAGTAGCAGTGAGGCAAAGTGGTCTTGTGGATAAGACTGATCGCTTCACAACGCGATGTATGTATGTACTCGGGTTCGACTCCCAGCTTTTTCTTTATACCTCATGTTATTTTTTTTTCTTTATCCCATGATATTGATGTGTCCATCTCCTTTTTTAAAGGGGACACCTCCCCCCCCCCCCCTCCTCAACAAAGGATAAAATAACATTTGATACTCTTTCTTTAACAAGCGACTCTCTGAATTAGTTAGAATACCTCTTTTGCTACATCTACAACAATAAGTATCAATATGAAAGAATACATGGAGACTACCAGTGTGACACATTAGTCTAGTGGATAGGCAAACGCCTGGCAACTGGAAGGTATCGGGTTCAACTCCCAGCTAGTGCTTTTTTGTATAAATCTTTGAAAAAGAAAAACTGATGTTAAACCCATTTTTATTTCACTCAAAGAGTGATAAAAAAATTATTGTTGGTAATGTTGATGTATGGGAAAGGGTTCCAAATCTCAATATGTCAATGGATTCCTCAAAAAAATTGAAAATAGGGCCTATGGTGAGGGGGAGCAGCTGAGTGTAGGAAAAACTGTAAGGGAGCCCCTTTGGGGTCTTTTTTTTTGGGGGGGGGTCTTTTTTTGGGGGGGGGGGGGTCTTTTTTTTTTTTTTTTTTTCGTAGCTGGTCGTCAGCTAGCTGGCGGTCGTCAGCTAGCTGGCGGTCGTCAGCTAGCTGGCGGTCGTCAGCTAGCTGGCGGTCGTCAGCTAGCTGGCGGTCGTCAGCTAGCTGGCGGTCGTCAGCTAGCTGGCGGTCGTCAGCTAGCTGGCGGTCGTCAGCTAGCTGGCGGTCGTCAGCTAGCTGGCGGTCGTCAGCTAGCTGGCGGTCGTCAGCGTAGCCGGTGGCCGGTAGCGTTAGCCCCAAAGTCATGTCCAATTTTTAAACTACATTCAAGAGTCCCTTATTGCCAGGTTAAACAAGTTTTTTACATTTTCAGTACTACTTTCTTCCTTTTATTCACTCTCTACACTCCCATGCTATCCTTTTCCAGTCTGTAAACACATTTACAACATGAATTCAATGATGGGCAAGGTTTTACTTCTCATATGAAAGCGCCCAATTTTCGCGAGGTGAAACAAAGGGTCTTTCAATTCAAGTCTATTCAAGCCCAACGTGGGTAACAACTGGCCTGCATACCCGAGCAGAATCATTTTGTGCTCGACAAAGACACACAGCCTTGGGTAAAGAGGTCCATTATTATTATTTTTTTAGTTATATTTTTTCATTTACAATATACTATTAAATATCAGGAATATTGGATGCTCTGTTTCAAATACAGTCCAGATTGCCGAGCAATGAATTATCTCATGCTTCTTGTTCAAAAACCATATCTAAATGGTTTTTAAAACGGTATCATTTTAATTTCCATTTCCCAGCATTATTTTGAACTGTCTTGAACTGAAGTTGTTTTCCTTTCTTTAAATGAGACTACAGCCCCATTCTATCCTTTTTCTATGGGGATATTCAAAGTGCGATGTCCTCCATGCAGACAAAGACCTCCTCAGTACCTTTATGGACAATACATTAACATAATGCGGTCATTGTTGCAATGTCAGGACTGCTATTATTACCTCTTATGTAATCCTCGCAATTGACAAAAATATTCCGTCAATGAAGGGAGGGTCGGTTTTTTTTTCTTCAATTCATTAATTGATGCCATGTCAGAAAGAGCTGAATAATTTGTTACGTAACTATTCAAACATTGCAGGTGCAAGCTATTGAACACGGAATCGAATAGCCAAGCTTCCCTATTCATTGGTGCCCTGTTATAGAATTCGTAGCATATCCTAAATGGAATAGATCCGTGTTCTGTTCATTATGCTATGTCAGGGCAGTGGCCTATTTTCATATCA
Organism: Strongylocentrotus droebachiensis; assembly: GCA_035222895.1. Lineage (NCBI taxonomy): Eukaryota > Metazoa > Echinodermata > Echinoidea > Camarodonta > Strongylocentrotidae > Strongylocentrotus > Strongylocentrotus droebachiensis. The sequence continues at coordinate 21,233 of JAVYIG010014052.1, forward strand.
CTTGAAGTTTAAGTCAGCAGTTTGCAAAATAAATGAAAATAACATAAAACCTCACTATTATATCAGAACTATCAGTAACTGAAAAAAAAAACATTTACGGGCAATCTTGACAACATCGGACTGCAAAAGTATGAATAATTATGCATCCCGTAATCGTTAAATCAGTAAATCAACATATTAAAGTCATTAACATGCATAAAGTGCTATAAGACCAAGACGCGAAACAATTAGTAGCAGTGAGGCAAAGTGGTCTTGTGGATAAGACTGATCGCTTCACAACGCGATGTATGTATGTACTCGGGTTCGACTCCCAGCTTTTTCTTTATACCTCATGTTATTTTTTTTTCTTTATCCCATGATATTGATGTGTCCATCTCCTTTTTTAAAGGGGACACCTCCCCCCCCCCCCCCTCCTCAACAAAGGATAAAATAACATTTGATACTCTTTCTTTAACAAGCGACTCTCTGAATTAGTTAGAATACCTCTTTTGCTACATCTACAACAATAAGTATCAATATGAAAGAATACATGGAGACTACCAGTGTGACACATTAGTCTAGTGGATAGGCAAACGCCTGGCAACTGGAAGGTATCGGGTTCAACTCCCAGCTAGTGCTTTTTTGTATAAATCTTTGAAAAAGAAAAACTGATGTTAAACCCATTTTTATTTCACTCAAAGAGTGATAAAAAAATTATTGTTGGTAATGTTGATGTATGGGAAAGGGTTCCAAATCTCAATATGTCAATGGATTCCTCAAAAAAATTGAAAATAGGGCCTATGGTGAGGGGGAGCAGCTGAGTGTAGGAAAAACTGTAAGGGAGCCCCTTTGGGGTCTTTTTTTTTGGGGGGGGGTCTTTTTTTTGGGGGGGGGGGGTCTTTTTTTTTTTTTTTTTTTCGTAGCTGGTCGTCAGCTAGCTGGCGGTCGTCAGCTAGCTGGCGGTCGTCAGCTAGCTGGCGGTCGTCAGCTAGCTGGCGGTCGTCAGCTAGCTGGCGGTCGTCAGCTAGCTGGCGGTCGTCAGCTAGCTGGCGGTCGTCAGCTAGCTGGCGGTCGTCAGCTAGCTGGCGGTCGTCAGCTAGCTGGCGGTCGTCAGCGTAGCCGGTGGCCGGTAGCGTTAGCCCCAAAGTCATGTCCAATTTTTAAACTACATTCAAGAGTCCCTTATTGCCAGGTTAAACAAGTTTTTTACATTTTCAGTACTACTTTCTTCCTTTTATTCACTCTCTACACTCCCATGCTATCCTTTTCCAGTCTGTAAACACATTTACAACATGAATTCAATGATGGGCAAGGTTTTACTTCTCATATGAAAGCGCCCAATTTTCGCGAGGTGAAACAAAGGGTCTTTCAATTCAAGTCTATTCAAGCCCAACGTGGGTAACAACTGGCCTGCATACCCGAGCAGAATCATTTTGTGCTCGACAAAGACACACAGCCTTGGGTAAAGAGGTCCATTATTATTATTTTTTTAGTTATATTTTTTCATTTACAATATACTATTAAATATCAGGAATATTGGATGCTCTGTTTCAAATACAGTCCAGATTGCCGAGCAATGAATTATCTCATGCTTCTTGTTCAAAAACCATATCTAAATGGTTTTTAAAACGGTATCATTTTAATTTCCATTTCCCAGCATTATTTTGAACTGTCTTGAACTGAAGTTGTTTTCCTTTCTTTAAATGAGACTACAGCCCCATTCTATCCTTTTTCTATGGGGATATTCAAAGTGCGATGTCCTCCATGCAGACAAAGACCTCCTCAGTACCTTTATGGACAATACATTAACATAATGCGGTCATTGTTGCAATGTCAGGACTGCTATTATTACCTCTTATGTAATCCTCGCAATTGACAAAAATATTCCGTCAATGAAGGGAGGGTCGGTTTTTTTTTCTTCAATTCATTAATTGATGCCATGTCAGAAAGAGCTGAATAATTTGTTACGTAACTATTCAAACATTGCAGGTGCAAGCTATTGAACACGGAATCGAATAGCCAAGCTTCCCTATTCATTGGTGCCCTGTTATAGAATTCGTAGCATATCCTAAATGGAATAGATCCGTGTTCTGTTCATTATGCTATGTCAGGGCAGTGGCCTATTTTCATATCACTTGAAGTTTAAGTCAGCAGTTTGCAAAATAAATGAAAATAACATAAAACCTCACTATTATATCAGAACTATCAGTAACTGAAAAAAAAAACATTTACGGGCAATCTTGACAACATCGGACTGCAAAAGTATGAATAATTATGCATCCCGTAATCGTTAAATCAGTAAATCAACATATTAAAGTCATTAACATGCATAAAGTGCTATAAGACCAAGACGCGAAACAATTAGTAGCAGTGAGGCAAAGTGGTCTTGTGGATAAGACTGATCGCTTCACAACGCGATGTATGTATGTACTCGGGTTCGACTCCCAGCTTTTTCTTTATACCTCATGTTATTTTTTTTTCTTTATCCCATGATATTGATGTGTCCATCTCCTTTTTTAAAGGGGACACCTCCCCCCCCCCCCCCTCCTCAACAAAGGATAAAATAACATTTGATACTCTTTCTTTAACAAGCGACTCTCTGAATTAGTTAGAATACCTCTTTTGCTACATCTACAACAATAAGTATCAATATGAAAGAATACATGGAGACTACCAGTGTGACACATTAGTCTAGTGGATAGGCAAACGCCTGGCAACTGGAAGGTATCGGGTTCAACTCCCAGCTAGTGCTTTTTTGTATAAATCTTTGAAAAAGAAAAACTGATGTTAAACCCATTTTTATTTCACTCAAAGAGTGATAAAAAAATTATTGTTGGTAATGTTGATGTATGGGAAAGGGTTCCAAATCTCAATATGTCAATGGATTCCTCAAAAAAATTGAAAATAGGGCCTATGGTGAGGGGGAGCAGCTGAGTGTAGGAAAAACTGTAAGGGAGCCCCTTTGGGGTCTTTTTTTTTGGGGGGGGGTCTTTTTTTGGGGGGGGGGGGGGTCTTTTTTTTTTTTTTTTTTTCGTAGCTGGTCGTCAGCTAGCTGGCGGTCGTCAGCTAGCTGGCGGTCGTCAGCTAGCTGGCGGTCGTCAGCTAGCTGGCGGTCGTCAGCTAGCTGGCGGTCGTCAGCTAGCTGGCGGTCGTCAGCTAGCTGGCGGTCGTCAGCTAGCTGGCGGTCGTCAGCTAGCTGGCGGTCGTCAGCGTAGCCGGTGGCCGGTAGCGTTAGCCCCAAAGTCATGTCCAATTTTTAAACTACATTCAAGAGTCCCTTATTGCCAGGTTAAACAAGTTTTTTACATTTTCAGTACTACTTTCTTCCTTTTATTCACTCTCTACACTCCCATGCTATCCTTTTCCAGTCTGTAAACACATTTACAACATGAATTCAATGATGGGCAAGGTTTTACTTCTCATATGAAAGCGCCCAATTTTCGCGAGGTGAAACAAAGGGTCTTTCAATTCAAGTCTATTCAAGCCCAACGTGGGTAACAACTGGCCTGCATACCCGAGCAGAATCATTTTGTGCTCGACAAAGACACACAGCCTTGGGTAAAGAGGTCCATTATTATTATTTTTTTAGTTATATTTTTTCATTTACAATATACTATTAAATATCAGGAATATTGGATGCTCTGTTTCAAATACAGTCCAGATTGCCGAGCAATGAATTATCTCATGCTTCTTGTTCAAAAACCATATCTAAATGGTTTTTAAAACGGTATCATTTTAATTTCCATTTCCCAGCATTATTTTGAACTGTCTTGAACTGAAGTTGTTTTCCTTTCTTTAAATGAGACTACAGCCCCATTCTATCCTTTTTCTATGGGGATATTCAAAGTGCGATGTCCTCCATGCAGACAAAGACCTCCTCAGTACCTTTATGGACAATACATTAACATAATGCGGTCATTGTTGCAATGTCAGGACTGCTATTATTACCTCTTATGTAATCCTCGCAATTGACAAAAATATTCCGTCAATGAAGGGAGGGTCGGTTTTTTTTTCTTCAATTCATTAATTGATGCCATGTCAGAAAGAGCTGAATAATTTGTTACGTAACTATTCAAACATTGCAGGTGCAAGCTATTGAACACGGAATCGAATAGCCAAGCTTCCCTATTCATTGGTGCCCTGTTATAGAATTCGTAGCATATCCTAAATGGAATAGATCCGTGTTCTGTTCATTATGCTATGTCAGGGCAGTGGCCTATTTTCATATCACTTGAAGTTTAAGTCAGCAGTTTGCAAAATAAATGAAAATAACATAAAACCTCACTATTATATCAGAACTATCAGTAACTGAAAAAAAAAACATTTACGGGCAATCTTGACAACATCGGACTGCAAAAGTATGAATAATTATGCATCCCGTAATCGTTAAATCAGTAAATCAACATATTAAAGTCATTAACATGCATAAAGTGCTATAAGACCAAGACGCGAAACAATTAGTAGCAGTGAGGCAAAGTGGTCTTGTGGATAAGACTGATCGCTTCACAACGCGATGTATGTATGTACTCGGGTTCGACTCCCAGCTTTTTCTTTATACCTCATGTTATTTTTTTTTCTTTATCCCATGATATTGATGTGTCCATCTCCTTTTTTAAAGGGGACACCTCCCCCCCCCCCCCCTCCTCAACAAAGGATAAAATAACATTTGATACTCTTTCTTTAACAAGCGACTCTCTGAATTAGTTAGAATACCTCTTTTGCTACATCTACAACAATAAGTATCAATATGAAAGAATACATGGAGACTACCAGTGTGACACATTAGTCTAGTGGATAGGCAAACGCCTGGCAACTGGAAGGTATCGGGTTCAACTCCCAGCTAGTGCTTTTTTGTATAAATCTTTGAAAAAGAAAAACTGATGTTAAACCCATTTTTATTTCACTCAAAGAGTGATAAAAAAATTATTGTTGGTAATGTTGATGTATGGGAAAGGGTTCCAAATCTCAATATGTCAATGGATTCCTCAAAAAAATTGAAAATAGGGCCTATGGTGAGGGGGAGCAGCTGAGTGTAGGAAAAACTGTAAGGGAGCCCCTTTGGGGTCTTTTTTTTTGGGGGGGGGTCTTTTTTTGGGGGGGGGGGGGGTCTTTTTTTTTTTTTTTTTTTCGTAGCTGGTCGTCAGCTAGCTGGCGGTCGTCAGCTAGCTGGCGGTCGTCAGCTAGCTGGCGGTCGTCAGCTAGCTGGCGGTCGTCAGCTAGCTGGCGGTCGTCAGCTAGCTGGCGGTCGTCAGCTAGCTGGCGGTCGTCAGCTAGCTGGCGGTCGTCAGCTAGCTGGCGGTCGTCAGCTAGCTGGCGGTCGTCAGCTAGCTGGCGGTCGTCAGCTAGCTGGCGGTCGTCAGCTAGCTGGCGGTCGTCAGCGTAGCCGGTGGCCGGTAGCGTTAGCCCCAAAGTCATGTCCAATTTTTAAACTACATTCAAGAGTCCCTTATTGCCAGGTTAAACAAGTTTTTTACATTTTCAGTACTACTTTCTTCCTTTTATTCACTCTCTACACTCCCATGCTATCCTTTTCCAGTCTGTAAACACATTTACAACATGAATTCAATGATGGGCAAGGTTTTACTTCTCATATGAAAGCGCCCAATTTTCGCGAGGTGAAACAAAGGGTCTTTCAATTCAAGTCTATTCAAGCCCAACGTGGGTAACAACTGGCCTGCATACCCGAGCAGAATCATTTTGTGCTCGACAAAGACACACAGCCTTGGGTAAAGAGGTCCATTATTATTATTTTTTTAGTTATATTTTTTCATTTACAATATACTATTAAATATCAGGAATATTGGATGCTCTGTTTCAAATACAGTCCAGATTGCCGAGCAATGAATTATCTCATGCTTCTTGTTCAAAAACCATATCTAAATGGTTTTTAAAACGGTATCATTTTAATTTCCATTTCCCAGCATTATTTTGAACTGTCTTGAACTGAAGTTGTTTTCCTTTCTTTAAATGAGACTACAGCCCCATTCTATCCTTTTTCTATGGGGATATTCAAAGTGCGATGTCCTCCATGCAGACAAAGACCTCCTCAGTACCTTTATGGACAATACATTAACATAATGCGGTCATTGTTGCAATGTCAGGACTGCTATTATTACCTCTTATGTAATCCTCGCAATTGACAAAAATATTCCGTCAATGAAGGGAGGGTCGGTTTTTTTTTCTTCAATTCATTAATTGATGCCATGTCAGAAAGAGCTGAATAATTTGTTACGTAACTATTCAAACATTGCAGGTGCAAGCTATTGAACACGGAATCGAATAGCCAAGCTTCCCTATTCATTGGTGCCCTGTTATAGAATTCGTAGCATATCCTAAATGGAATAGATCCGTGTTCTGTTCATTATGCTATGTCAGGGCAGTGGCCTATTTTCATATCACTTGAAGTTTAAGTCAGCAGTTTGCAAAATAAATGAAAATAACATAAAACCTCACTATTATATCAGAACTATCAGTAACTGAAAAAAAAAACATTTACGGGCAATCTTGACAACATCGGACTGCAAAAGTATGAATAATTATGCATCCCGTAATCGTTAAATCAGTAAATCAACATATTAAAGTCATTAACATGCATAAAGTGCTATAAGACCAAGACGCGAAACAATTAGTAGCAGTGAGGCAAAGTGGTCTTGTGGATAAGACTGATCGCTTCACAACGCGATGTATGTATGTACTCGGGTTCGACTCCCAGCTTTTTCTTTATACCTCATGTTATTTTTTTTTCTTTATCCCATGATATTGATGTGTCCATCTCCTTTTTTAAAGGGGACACCTCCCCCCCCCCCCCTCCTCAACAAAGGATAAAATAACATTTGATACTCTTTCTTTAACAAGCGACTCTCTGAATTAGTTAGAATACCTCTTTTGCTACATCTACAACAATAAGTATCAATATGAAAGAATACATGGAGACTACCAGTGTGACACATTAGTCTAGTGGATAGGCAAACGCCTGGCAACTGGAAGGTATCGGGTTCAACTCCCAGCTAGTGCTTTTTTGTATAAATCTTTGAAAAAGAAAAACTGATGTTAAACCCATTTTTATTTCACTCAAAGAGTGATAAAAAAATTATTGTTGGTAATGTTGATGTATGGGAAAGGGTTCCAAATCTCAATATGTCAATGGATTCCTCAAAAAAATTGAAAATAGGGCCTATGGTGAGGGGGAGCAGCTGAGTGTAGGAAAAACTGTAAGGGAGCCCCTTTGGGGTCTTTTTTTTTGGGGGGGGGTCTTTTTTTTGGGGGGGGGGGGTCTTTTTTTTTTTTTTTTTTTCGTAGCTGGTCGTCAGCTAGCTGGCGGTCGTCAGCTAGCTGGCGGTCGTCAGCTAGCTGGCGGTCGTCAGCTAGCTGGCGGTCGTCAGCTAGCTGGCGGTCGTCAGCTAGCTGGCGGTCGTCAGCTAGCTGGCGGTCGTCAGCTAGCTGGCGGTCGTCAGCTAGCTGGCGGTCGTCAGCTAGCTGGCGGTCGTCAGCTAGCTGGCGGTCGTCAGCGTAGCCGGTGGCCGGTAGCGTTAGCCCCAAAGTCATGTCCAATTTTTAAACTACATTCAAGAGTCCCTTATTGCCAGGTTAAACAAGTTTTTTACATTTTCAGTACTACTTTCTTCCTTTTATTCACTCTCTACACTCCCATGCTATCCTTTTCCAGTCTGTAAACACATTTACAACATGAATTCAATGATGGGCAAGGTTTTACTTCTCATATGAAAGCGCCCAATTTTCGCGAGGTGAAACAAAGGGTCTTTCAATTCAAGTCTATTCAAGCCCAACGTGGGTAACAACTGGCCTGCATACCCGAGCAGAATCATTTTGTGCTCGACAAAGACACACAGCCTTGGGTAAAGAGGTCCATTATTATTATTTTTTTAGTTATATTTTTTCATTTACAATATACTATTAAATATCAGGAATATTGGATGCTCTGTTTCAAATACAGTCCAGATTGCCGAGCAATGAATTATCTCATGCTTCTTGTTCAAAAACCATATCTAAATGGTTTTTAAAACGGTATCATTTTAATTTCCATTTCCCAGCATTATTTTGAACTGTCTTGAACTGAAGTTGTTTTCCTTTCTTTAAATGAGACTACAGCCCCATTCTATCCTTTTTCTATGGGGATATTCAAAGTGCGATGTCCTCCATGCAGACAAAGACCTCCTCAGTACCTTTATGGACAATACATTAACATAATGCGGTCATTGTTGCAATGTCAGGACTGCTATTATTACCTCTTATGTAATCCTCGCAATTGACAAAAATATTCCGTCAATGAAGGGAGGGTCGGTTTTTTTTTCTTCAATTCATTAATTGATGCCATGTCAGAAAGAGCTGAATAATTTGTTACGTAACTATTCAAACATTGCAGGTGCAAGCTATTGAACACGGAATCGAATAGCCAAGCTTCCCTATTCATTGGTGCCCTGTTATAGAATTCGTAGCATATCCTAAATGGAATAGATCCGTGTTCTGTTCATTATGCTATGTCAGGGCAGTGGCCTATTTTCATATCACTTGAAGTTTAAGTCAGCAGTTTGCAAAATAAATGAAAATAACATAAAACCTCACTATTATATCAGAACTATCAGTAACTGAAAAAAAAAACATTTACGGGCAATCTTGACAACATCGGACTGCAAAAGTATGAATAATTATGCATCCCGTAATCGTTAAATCAGTAAATCAACATATTAAAGTCATTAACATGCATAAAGTGCTATAAGACCAAGACGCGAAACAATTAGTAGCAGTGAGGCAAAGTGGTCTTGTGGATAAGACTGATCGCTTCACAACGCGATGTATGTATGTACTCGGGTTCGACTCCCAGCTTTTTCTTTATACCTCATGTTATTTTTTTTTCTTTATCCCATGATATTGATGTGTCCATCTCCTTTTTTAAAGGGGACACCTCCCCCCCCCCCCCTCCTCAACAAAGGATAAAATAACATTTGATACTCTTTCTTTAACAAGCGACTCTCTGAATTAGTTAGAATACCTCTTTTGCTACATCTACAACAATAAGTATCAATATGAAAGAATACATGGAGACTACCAGTGTGACACATTAGTCTAGTGGATAGGCAAACGCCTGGCAACTGGAAGGTATCGGGTTCAACTCCCAGCTAGTGCTTTTTTGTATAAATCTTTGAAAAAGAAAAACTGATGTTAAACCCATTTTTATTTCACTCAAAGAGTGATAAAAAAATTATTGTTGGTAATGTTGATGTATGGGAAAGGGTTCCAAATCTCAATATGTCAATGGATTCCTCAAAAAAATTGAAAATAGGGCCTATGGTGAGGGGGAGCAGCTGAGTGTAGGAAAAACTGTAAGGGAGCCCCTTTGGGGTCTTTTTTTTTGGGGGGGGGTCTTTTTTTTTGGGGGGGGGGGTCTTTTTTTTTTTTTTTTTTTCGTAGCTGGTCGTCAGCTAGCTGGCGGTCGTCAGCTAGCTGGCGGTCGTCAGCTAGCTGGCGGTCGTCAGCTAGCTGGCGGTCGTCAGCTAGCTGGCGGTCGTCAGCTAGCTGGCGGTCGTCAGCTAGCTGGCGGTCGTCAGCTAGCTGGCGGTCGTCAGCTAGCTGGCGGTCGTCAGCTAGCTGGCGGTCGTCAGCTAGCTGGCGGTCGTCAGCGTAGCCGGTGGCCGGTAGCGTTAGCCCCAAAGTCATGTCCAATTTTTAAACTACATTCAAGAGTCCCTTATTGCCAGGTTAAACAAGTTTTTTACATTTTCAGTACTACTTTCTTCCTTTTATTCACTCTCTACACTCCCATGCTATCCTTTTCCAGTCTGTAAACACATTTACAACATGAATTCAATGATGGGCAAGGTTTTACTTCTCATATGAAAGCGCCCAATTTTCGCGAGGTGAAACAAAGGGTCTTTCAATTCAAGTCTATTCAAGCCCAACGTGGGTAACAACTGGCCTGCATACCCGAGCAGAATCATTTTGTGCTCGACAAAGACACACAGCCTTGGGTAAAGAGGTCCATTATTATTATTTTTTTAGTTATATTTTTTCATTTACAATATACTATTAAATATCAGGAATATTGGATGCTCTGTTTCAAATACAGTCCAGATTGCCGAGCAATGAATTATCTCATGCTTCTTGTTCAAAAACCATATCTAAATGGTTTTTAAAACGGTATCATTTTAATTTCCATTTCCCAGCATTATTTTGAACTGTCTTGAACTGAAGTTGTTTTCCTTTCTTTAAATGAGACTACAGCCCCATTCTATCCTTTTTCTATGGGGATATTCAAAGTGCGATGTCCTCCATGCAGACAAAGACCTCCTCAGTACCTTTATGGACAATACATTAACATAATGCGGTCATTGTTGCAATGTCAGGACTGCTATTATTACCTCTTATGTAATCCTCGCAATTGACAAAAATATTCCGTCAATGAAGGGAGGGTCGGTTTTTTTTTCTTCAATTCATTAATTGATGCCATGTCAGAAAGAGCTGAATAATTTGTTACGTAACTATTCAAACATTGCAGGTGCAAGCTATTGAACACGGAATCGAATAGCCAAGCTTCCCTATTCATTGGTGCCCTGTTATAGAATTCGTAGCATATCCTAAATGGAATAGATCCGTGTTCTGTTCATTATGCTATGTCAGGGCAGTGGCCTATTTTCATATCACTTGAAGTTTAAGTCAGCAGTTTGCAAAATAAATGAAAATAACATAAAACCTCACTATTATATCAGAACTATCAGTAACTGAAAAAAAAAACATTTACGGGCAATCTTGACAACATCGGACTGCAAAAGTATGAATAATTATGCATCCCGTAATCGTTAAATCAGTAAATCAACATATTAAAGTCATTAACATGCATAAAGTGCTATAAGACCAAGACGCGAAACAATTAGTAGCAGTGAGGCAAAGTGGTCTTGTGGATAAGACTGATCGCTTCACAACGCGATGTATGTATGTACTCGGGTTCGACTCCCAGCTTTTTCTTTATACCTCATGTTATTTTTTTTTCTTTATCCCATGATATTGATGTGTCCATCTCCTTTTTTAAAGGGGACACCTCCCCCCCCCCCCCTCCTCAACAAAGGATAAAATAACATTTGATACTCTTTCTTTAACAAGCGACTCTCTGAATTAGTTAGAATACCTCTTTTGCTACATCTACAACAATAAGTATCAATATGAAAGAATACATGGAGACTACCAGTGTGACACATTAGTCTAGTGGATAGGCAAACGCCTGGCAACTGGAAGGTATCGGGTTCAACTCCCAGCTAGTGCTTTTTTGTATAAATCTTTGAAAAAGAAAAACTGATGTTAAACCCATTTTTATTTCACTCAAAGAGTGATAAAAAAATTATTGTTGGTAATGTTGATGTATGGGAAAGGGTTCCAAATCTCAATATGTCAATGGATTCCTCAAAAAAATTGAAAATAGGGCCTATGGTGAGGGGGAGCAGCTGAGTGTAGGAAAAACTGTAAGGGAGCCCCTTTGGGGTCTTTTTTTTTGGGGGGGGGTCTTTTTTTTTGGGGGGGGGGGTCTTTTTTTTTTTTTTTTTTTCGTAGCTGGTCGTCAGCTAGCTGGCGGTCGTCAGCTAGCTGGCGGTCGTCAGCTAGCTGGCGGTCGTCAGCTAGCTGGCGGTCGTCAGCTAGCTGGCGGTCGTCAGCTAGCTGGCGGTCGTCAGCTAGCTGGCGGTCGTCAGCTAGCTGGCGGTCGTCAGCTAGCTGGCGGTCGTCAGCTAGCTGGCGGTCGTCAGCGTAGCCGGTGGCCGGTAGCGTTAGCCCCAAAGTCATGTCCAATTTTTAAACTACATTCAAGAGTCCCTTATTGCCAGGTTAAACAAGTTTTTTACATTTTCAGTACTACTTTCTTCCTTTTATTCACTCTCTACACTCCCATGCTATCCTTTTCCAGTCTGTAAACACATTTACAACATGAATTCAATGATGGGCAAGGTTTTACTTCTCATATGAAAGCGCCCAATTTTCGCGAGGTGAAACAAAGGGTCTTTCAATTCAAGTCTATTCAAGCCCAACGTGGGTAACAACTGGCCTGCATACCCGAGCAGAATCATTTTGTGCTCGACAAAGACACACAGCCTTGGGTAAAGAGGTCCATTATTATTATTTTTTTAGTTATATTTTTTCATTTACAATATACTATTAAATATCAGGAATATTGGATGCTCTGTTTCAAATACAGTCCAGATTGCCGAGCAATGAATTATCTCATGCTTCTTGTTCAAAAACCATATCTAAATGGTTTTTAAAACGGTATCATTTTAATTTCCATTTCCCAGCATTATTTTGAACTGTCTTGAACTGAAGTTGTTTTCCTTTCTTTAAATGAGACTACAGCCCCATTCTATCCTTTTTCTATGGGGATATTCAAAGTGCGATGTCCTCCATGCAGACAAAGACCTCCTCAGTACCTTTATGGACAATACATTAACATAATGCGGTCATTGTTGCAATGTCAGGACTGCTATTATTACCTCTTATGTAATCCTCGCAATTGACAAAAATATTCCGTCAATGAAGGGAGGGTCGGTTTTTTTTTCTTCAATTCATTAATTGATGCCATGTCAGAAAGAGCTGAATAATTTGTTACGTAACTATTCAAACATTGCAGGTGCAAGCTATTGAACACGGAATCGAATAGCCAAGCTTCCCTATTCATTGGTGCCCTGTTATAGAATTCGTAGCATATCCTAAATGGAATAGATCCGTGTTCTGTTCATTATGCTATGTCAGGGCAGTGGCCTATTTTCATATCACTTGAAGTTTAAGTCAGCAGTTTGCAAAATAAATGAAAATAACATAAAACCTCACTATTATATCAGAACTATCAGTAACTGAAAAAAAAAACATTTACGGGCAATCTTGACAACATCGGACTGCAAAAGTATGAATAATTATGCATCCCGTAATCGTTAAATCAGTAAATCAACATATTAAAGTCATTAACATGCATAAAGTGCTATAAGACCAAGACGCGAAACAATTAGTAGCAGTGAGGCAAAGTGGTCTTGTGGATAAGACTGATCGCTTCACAACGCGATGTATGTATGTACTCGGGTTCGACTCCCAGCTTTTTCTTTATACCTCATGTTATTTTTTTTTCTTTATCCCATGATATTGATGTGTCCATCTCCTTTTTTAAAGGGGACACCTCCCCCCCCCCCCCTCCTCAACAAAGGATAAAATAACATTTGATACTCTTTCTTTAACAAGCGACTCTCTGAATTAGTTAGAATACCTCTTTTGCTACATCTACAACAATAAGTATCAATATGAAAGAATACATGGAGACTACCAGTGTGACACATTAGTCTAGTGGATAGGCAAACGCCTGGCAACTGGAAGGTATCGGGTTCAACTCCCAGCTAGTGCTTTTTTGTATAAATCTTTGAAAAAGAAAAACTGATGTTAAACCCATTTTTATTTCACTCAAAGAGTGATAAAAAAATTATTGTTGGTAATGTTGATGTATGGGAAAGGGTTCCAAATCTCAATATGTCAATGGATTCCTCAAAAAAATTGAAAATAGGGCCTATGGTGAGGGGGAGCAGCTGAGTGTAGGAAAAACTGTAAGGGAGCCCCTTTGGGGTCTTTTTTTTTGGGGGGGGGTCTTTTTTTTTGGGGGGGGGGTCTTTTTTTTTTTTTTTTTTTCGTAGCTGGTCGTCAGCTAGCTGGCGGTCGTCAGCTAGCTGGCGGTCGTCAGCTAGCTAGCTGGCGGTCGTCAGCTAGCTGGCGGTCGTCAGCTAGCTGGCGGTCGTCAGCTAGCTGGCGGTCGTCAGCTAGCTGGCGGTCGTCAGCTAGCTGGCGGTCGTCAGCTAGCTGGCGGTCGTCAGCTAGCTGGCGGTCGTCAGCGTAGCCGGTGGCCGGTAGCGTTAGCCCCAAAGTCATGTCCAATTTTTAAACTACATTCAAGAGTCCCTTATTGCCAGGTTAAACAAGTTTTTTACATTTTCAGTACTACTTTCTTCCTTTTATTCACTCTCTACACTCCCATGCTATCCTTTTCCAGTCTGTAAACACATTTACAACATGAATTCAATGATGGGCAAGGTTTTACTTCTCATATGAAAGCGCCCAATTTTCGCGAGGTGAAACAAAGGGTCTTTCAATTCAAGTCTATTCAAGCCCAACGTGGGTAACAACTGGCCTGCATACCCGAGCAGAATCATTTTGTGCTCGACAAAGACACACAGCCTTGGGTAAAGAGGTCCATTATTATTATTTTTTTAGTTATATTTTTTCATTTACAATATACTATTAAATATCAGGAATATTGGATGCTCTGTTTCAAATACAGTCCAGATTGCCGAGCAATGAATTATCTCATGCTTCTTGTTCAAAAACCATATCTAAATGGTTTTTAAAACGGTATCATTTTAATTTCCATTTCCCAGCATTATTTTGAACTGTCTTGAACTGAAGTTGTTTTCCTTTCTTTAAATGAGACTACAGCCCCATTCTATCCTTTTTCTATGGGGATATTCAAAGTGCGATGTCCTCCATGCAGACAAAGACCTCCTCAGTACCTTTATGGACAATACATTAACATAATGCGGTCATTGTTGCAATGTCAGGACTGCTATTATTACCTCTTATGTAATCCTCGCAATTGACAAAAATATTCCGTCAATGAAGGGAGGGTCGGTTTTTTTTTCTTCAATTCATTAATTGATGCCATGTCAGAAAGAGCTGAATAATTTGTTACGTAACTATTCAAACATTGCAGGTGCAAGCTATTGAACACGGAATCGAATAGCCAAGCTTCCCTATTCATTGGTGCCCTGTTATAGAATTCGTAGCATATCCTAAATGGAATAGATCCGTGTTCTGTTCATTATGCTATGTCAGGGCAGTGGCCTATTTTCATATCACTTGAAGTTTAAGTCAGCAGTTTGCAAAATAAATGAAAATAACATAAAACCTCACTATTATATCAGAACTATCAGTAACTGAAAAAAAAAACATTTACGGGCAATCTTGACAACATCGGACTGCAAAAGTATGAATAATTATGCATCCCGTAATCGTTAAATCAGTAAATCAACATATTAAAGTCATTAACATGCATAAAGTGCTATAAGACCAAGACGCGAAACAATTAGTAGCAGTGAGGCAAAGTGGTCTTGTGGATAAGACTGATCGCTTCACAACGCGATGTATGTATGTACTCGGGTTCGACTCCCAGCTTTTTCTTTATACCTCATGTTATTTTTTTTTCTTTATCCCATGATATTGATGTGTCCATCTCCTTTTTTAAAGGGGACACCTCCCCCCCCCCCCCCTCCTCAACAAAGGATAAAATAACATTTGATACTCTTTCTTTAACAAGCGACTCTCTGAATTAGTTAGAATACCTCTTTTGCTACATCTACAACAATAAGTATCAATATGAAAGAATACATGGAGACTACCAGTGTGACACATTAGTCTAGTGGATAGGCAAACGCCTGGCAACTGGAAGGTATCGGGTTCAACTCCCAGCTAGTGCTTTTTTGTATAAATCTTTGAAAAAGAAAAACTGATGTTAAACCCATTTTTATTTCACTCAAAGAGTGATAAAAAAATTATTGTTGGTAATGTTGATGTATGGGAAAGGGTTCCAAATCTCAATATGTCAATGGATTCCTCAAAAAAATTGAAAATAGGGCCTATGGTGAGGGGGAGCAGCTGAGTGTAGGAAAAACTGTAAGGGAGCCCCTTTGGGGTCTTTTTTTTTGGGGGGGGGTCTTTTTTTTGGGGGGGGGGGGTCTTTTTTTTTTTTTTTTTTTCGTAGCTGGTCGTCAGCTAGCTGGCGGTCGTCAGCTAGCTGGCGGTCGTCAGCTAGCTGGCGGTCGTCAGCTAGCTGGCGGTCGTCAGCTAGCTGGCGGTCGTCAGCTAGCTGGCGGTCGTCAGCTAGCTGGCGGTCGTCAGCTAGCTGGCGGTCGTCAGCTAGCTGGCGGTCGTCAGCTAGCTGGCGGTCGTCAGCTAGCTGGCGGTCGTCAGCGTAGCCGGTGGCCGGTAGCGTTAGCCCCAAAGTCATGTCCAATTTTTAAACTACATTCAAGAGTCCCTTATTGCCAGGTTAAACAAGTTTTTTACATTTTCAGTACTACTTTCTTCCTTTTATTCACTCTCTACACTCCCATGCTATCCTTTTCCAGTCTGTAAACACATTTACAACATGAATTCAATGATGGGCAAGGTTTTACTTCTCATATGAAAGCGCCCAATTTTCGCGAGGTGAAACAAAGGGTCTTTCAATTCAAGTCTATTCAAGCCCAACGTGGGTAACAACTGGCCTGCATACCCGAGCAGAATCATTTTGTGCTCGACAAAGACACACAGCCTTGGGTAAAGAGGTCCATTATTATTATTTTTTTAGTTATATTTTTTCATTTACAATATACTATTAAATATCAGGAATATTGGATGCTCTGTTTCAAATACAGTCCAGATTGCCGAGCAATGAATTATCTCATGCTTCTTGTTCAAAAACCATATCTAAATGGTTTTTAAAACGGTATCATTTTAATTTCCATTTCCCAGCATTATTTTGAACTGTCTTGAACTGAAGTTGTTTTCCTTTCTTTAAATGAGACTACAGCCCCATTCTATCCTTTTTCTATGGGGATATTCAAAGTGCGATGTCCTCCATGCAGACAAAGACCTCCTCAGTACCTTTATGGACAATACATTAACATAATGCGGTCATTGTTGCAATGTCAGGACTGCTATTATTACCTCTTATGTAATCCTCGCAATTGACAAAAATATTCCGTCAATGAAGGGAGGGTCGGTTTTTTTTTCTTCAATTCATTAATTGATGCCATGTCAGAAAGAGCTGAATAATTTGTTACGTAACTATTCAAACATTGCAGGTGCAAGCTATTGAACACGGAATCGAATAGCCAAGCTTCCCTATTCATTGGTGCCCTGTTATAGAATTCGTAGCATATCCTAAATGGAATAGATCCGTGTTCTGTTCATTATGCTATGTCAGGGCAGTGGCCTATTTTCATATCACTTGAAGTTTAAGTCAGCAGTTTGCAAAATAAATGAAAATAACATAAAACCTCACTATTATATCAGAACTATCAGTAACTGAAAAAAAAAACATTTACGGGCAATCTTGACAACATCGGACTGCAAAAGTATGAATAATTATGCATCCCGTAATCGTTAAATCAGTAAATCAACATATTAAAGTCATTAACATGCATAAAGTGCTATAAGACCAAGACGCGAAACAATTAGTAGCAGTGAGGCAAAGTGGTCTTGTGGATAAGACTGATCGCTTCACAACGCGATGTATGTATGTACTCGGGTTCGACTCCCAGCTTTTTCTTTATACCTCATGTTATTTTTTTTTCTTTATCCCATGATATTGATGTGTCCATCTCCTTTTTTAAAGGGGACACCTCCCCCCCCCCCCCCCCCCTCCTCAACAAAGGATAAAATAACATTTGATACTCTTTCTTTAACAAGCGACTCTCTGAATTAGTTAGAATACCTCTTTTGCTACATCTACAACAATAAGTATCAATATGAAAGAATACATGGAGACTACCAGTGTGACACATTAGTCTAGTGGATAGGCAAACGCCTGGCAACTGGAAGGTATCGGGTTCAACTCCCAGCTAGTGCTTTTTTGTATAAATCTTTGAAAAAGAAAAACTGATGTTAAACCCATTTTTATTTCACTCAAAGAGTGATAAAAAAATTATTGTTGGTAATGTTGATGTATGGGAAAGGGTTCCAAATCTCAATATGTCAATGGATTCCTCAAAAAAATTGAAAATAGGGCCTATGGTGAGGGGGAGCAGCTGAGTGTAGGAAAAACTGTAAGGGAGCCCCTTTGGGGTCTTTTTTTTTGGGGGGGGGTCTTTTTTTTGGGGGGGGGGGGGTCTTTTTTTTTTTTTTTTTTTCGTAGCTGGTCGTCAGCTAGCTGGCGGTCGTCAGCTAGCTGGCGGTCGTCAGCTAGCTGGCGGTCGTCAGCTAGCTGGCGGTCGTCAGCTAGCTGGCGGTCGTCAGCTAGCTGGCGGTCGTCAGCTAGCTGGCGGTCGTCAGCTAGCTGGCGGTCGTCAGCGTAGCCGGTGGCCGGTAGCGTTAGCCCCAAAGTCATGTCCAATTTTTAAACTACATTCAAGAGTCCCTTATTGCCAGGTTAAACAAGTTTTTTACATTTTCAGTACTACTTTCTTCCTTTTATTCACTCTCTACACTCCCATGCTATCCTTTTCCAGTCTGTAAACACATTTACAACATGAATTCAATGATGGGCAAGGTTTTACTTCTCATATGAAAGCGCCCAATTTTCGCGAGGTGAAACAAAGGGTCTTTCAATTCAAGTCTATTCAAGCCCAACGTGGGTAACAACTGGCCTGCATACCCGAGCAGAATCATTTTGTGCTCGACAAAGACACACAGCCTTGGGTAAAGAGGTCCATTATTATTATTTTTTTAGTTATATTTTTTCATTTACAATATACTATTAAATATCAGGAATATTGGATGCTCTGTTTCAAATACAGTCCAGATTGCCGAGCAATGAATTATCTCATGCTTCTTGTTCAAAAACCATATCTAAATGGTTTTTAAAACGGTATCATTTTAATTTCCATTTCCCAGCATTATTTTGAACTGTCTTGAACTGAAGTTGTTTTCCTTTCTTTAAATGAGACTACAGCCCCATTCTATCCTTTTTCTATGGGGATATTCAAAGTGCGATGTCCTCCATGCAGACAAAGACCTCCTCAGTACCTTTATGGACAATACATTAACATAATGCGGTCATTGTTGCAATGTCAGGACTGCTATTATTACCTCTTATGTAATCCTCGCAATTGACAAAAATATTCCGTCAATGAAGGGAGGGTCGGTTTTTTTTTCTTCAATTCATTAATTGATGCCATGTCAGAAAGAGCTGAATAATTTGTTACGTAACTATTCAAACATTGCAGGTGCAAGCTATTGAACACGGAATCGAATAGCCAAGCTTCCCTATTCATTGGTGCCCTGTTATAGAATTCGTAGCATATCCTAAATGGAATAGATCCGTGTTCTGTTCATTATGCTATGTCAGGGCAGTGGCCTATTTTCATATCACTTGAAGTTTAAGTCAGCAGTTTGCAAAATAAATGAAAATAACATAAAACCTCACTATTATATCAGAACTATCAGTAACTGAAAAAAAAAACATTTACGGGCAATCTTGACAACATCGGACTGCAAAAGTATGAATAATTATGCATCCCGTAATCGTTAAATCAGTAAATCAACATATTAAAGTCATTAACATGCATAAAGTGCTATAAGACCAAGACGCGAAACAATTAGTAGCAGTGAGGCAAAGTGGTCTTGTGGATAAGACTGATCGCTTCACAACGCGATGTATGTATGTACTCGGGTTCGACTCCCAGCTTTTTCTTTATACCTCATGTTATTTTTTTTTCTTTATCCCATGATATTGATGTGTCCATCTCCTTTTTTAAAGGGGACACCTCCCCCCCCCCCCCCCCTCCTCAACAAAGGATAAAATAACATTTGATACTCTTTCTTTAACAAGCGACTCTCTGAATTAGTTAGAATACCTCTTTTGCTACATCTACAACAATAAGTATCAATATGAAAGAATACATGGAGACTACCAGTGTGACACATTAGTCTAGTGGATAGGCAAACGCCTGGCAACTGGAAGGTATCGGGTTCAACTCCCAGCTAGTGCTTTTTTGTATAAATCTTTGAAAAAGAAAAACTGATGTTAAACCCATTTTTATTTCACTCAAAGAGTGATAAAAAAATTATTGTTGGTAATGTTGATGTATGGGAAAGGGTTCCAAATCTCAATATGTCAATGGATTCCTCAAAAAAATTGAAAATAGGGCCTATGGTGAGGGGGAGCAGCTGAGTGTAGGAAAAACTGTAAGGGAGCCCCTTTGGGGTCTTTTTTTTTGGGGGGGGGGTCTTTTTTTTGGGGGGGGGGGGGTCTTTTTTTTTTTTTTTTTTTCGTAGCTGGTCGTCAGCTAGCTGGCGGTCGTCAGCTAGCTGGCGGTCGTCAGCTAGCTGGCGGTCGTCAGCTAGCTGGCGGTCGTCAGCTAGCTGGCGGTCGTCAGCTAGCTGGCGGTCGTCAGCTAGCTGGCGGTCGTCAGCTAGCTGGCGGTCGTCAGCTAGCTGGCGGTCGTCAGCTAGCTGGCGGTCGTCAGCTAGCTGGCGGTCGTCAGCTAGCTGGCGGTCGTCAGCTAGCTGGCGGTCGTCAGCTAGCTGGCGGTCGTCAGCGTAGCCGGTGGCCGGTAGCGTTAGCCCCAAAGTCATGTCCAATTTTTAAACTACATTCAAGAGTCCCTTATTGCCAGGTTAAACAAGTTTTTTACATTTTCAGTACTACTTTCTTCCTTTTATTCACTCTCTACACTCCCATGCTATCCTTTTCCAGTCTGTAAACACATTTACAACATGAATTCAATGATGGGCAAGGTTTTACTTCTCATATGAAAGCGCCCAATTTTCGCGAGGTGAAACAAAGGGTCTTTCAATTCAAGTCTATTCAAGCCCAACGTGGGTAACAACTGGCCTGCATACCCGAGCAGAATCATTTTGTGCTCGACAAAGACACACAGCCTTGGGTAAAGAGGTCCATTATTATTATTTTTTTAGTTA
The DNA here is from genome assembly GCA_035222895.1 of Strongylocentrotus droebachiensis. Lineage (NCBI taxonomy): Eukaryota > Metazoa > Echinodermata > Echinoidea > Camarodonta > Strongylocentrotidae > Strongylocentrotus > Strongylocentrotus droebachiensis. Next base: position 41,861 of record JAVYIG010014052.1, read on the forward strand.
TATTTTTTCATTTACAATATACTATTAAATATCAGGAATATTGGATGCTCTGTTTCAAATACAGTCCAGATTGCCGAGCAATGAATTATCTCATGCTTCTTGTTCAAAAACCATATCTAAATGGTTTTTAAAACGGTATCATTTTAATTTCCATTTCCCAGCATTATTTTGAACTGTCTTGAACTGAAGTTGTTTTCCTTTCTTTAAATGAGACTACAGCCCCATTCTATCCTTTTTCTATGGGGATATTCAAAGTGCGATGTCCTCCATGCAGACAAAGACCTCCTCAGTACCTTTATGGACAATACATTAACATAATGCGGTCATTGTTGCAATGTCAGGACTGCTATTATTACCTCTTATGTAATCCTCGCAATTGACAAAAATATTCCGTCAATGAAGGGAGGGTCGGTTTTTTTTTCTTCAATTCATTAATTGATGCCATGTCAGAAAGAGCTGAATAATTTGTTACGTAACTATTCAAACATTGCAGGTGCAAGCTATTGAACACGGAATCGAATAGCCAAGCTTCCCTATTCATTGGTGCCCTGTTATAGAATTCGTAGCATATCCTAAATGGAATAGATCCGTGTTCTGTTCATTATGCTATGTCAGGGCAGTGGCCTATTTTCATATCACTTGAAGTTTAAGTCAGCAGTTTGCAAAATAAATGAAAATAACATAAAACCTCACTATTATATCAGAACTATCAGTAACTGAAAAAAAAAACATTTACGGGCAATCTTGACAACATCGGACTGCAAAAGTATGAATAATTATGCATCCCGTAATCGTTAAATCAGTAAATCAACATATTAAAGTCATTAACATGCATAAAGTGCTATAAGACCAAGACGCGAAACAATTAGTAGCAGTGAGGCAAAGTGGTCTTGTGGATAAGACTGATCGCTTCACAACGCGATGTATGTATGTACTCGGGTTCGACTCCCAGCTTTTTCTTTATACCTCATGTTATTTTTTTTTCTTTATCCCATGATATTGATGTGTCCATCTCCTTTTTTAAAGGGGACACCTCCCCCCCCCCCCCTCCTCAACAAAGGATAAAATAACATTTGATACTCTTTCTTTAACAAGCGACTCTCTGAATTAGTTAGAATACCTCTTTTGCTACATCTACAACAATAAGTATCAATATGAAAGAATACATGGAGACTACCAGTGTGACACATTAGTCTAGTGGATAGGCAAACGCCTGGCAACTGGAAGGTATCGGGTTCAACTCCCAGCTAGTGCTTTTTTGTATAAATCTTTGAAAAAGAAAAACTGATGTTAAACCCATTTTTATTTCACTCAAAGAGTGATAAAAAAATTATTGTTGGTAATGTTGATGTATGGGAAAGGGTTCCAAATCTCAATATGTCAATGGATTCCTCAAAAAAATTGAAAATAGGGCCTATGGTGAGGGGGAGCAGCTGAGTGTAGGAAAAACTGTAAGGGAGCCCCTTTGGGGTCTTTTTTTTTTGGGGGGGGGGTCTTTTTTTTGGGGGGGGGGGGTCTTTTTTTTTTTTTTTTTTTCGTAGCTGGTCGTCAGCTAGCTGGCGGTCGTCAGCTAGCTGGCGGTCGTCAGCTAGCTGGCGGTCGTCAGCTAGCTGGCGGTCGTCAGCTAGCTGGCGGTCGTCAGCTAGCTGGCGGTCGTCAGCTAGCTGGCGGTCGTCAGCTAGCTGGCGGTCGTCAGCTAGCTGGCGGTCGTCAGCTAGCTGGCGGTCGTCAGCGTAGCCGGTGGCCGGTAGCGTTAGCCCCAAAGTCATGTCCAATTTTTAAACTACATTCAAGAGTCCCTTATTGCCAGGTTAAACAAGTTTTTTACATTTTCAGTACTACTTTCTTCCTTTTATTCACTCT